>JAJEJO010052729.1:0-35131 GCA_020662805.1 Glaucomys volans | reverse complement strand
AGGAGGAGGAGGAGGAGGAGGAGGAGGAGGAGGAGGGAGACAGGGAGGGAGGAGGGGGCTACTATAGAATAATAACCAAGCACTGGTGTGTCAGCATGCACACTAGATGGTTTAAAGACATTATTTTCAATTCTCAAAACAACCTTGGAGGGTTCTCATTACTACTTCCACATGATGAAATTCATACTCAGAAGAACCTCAACAAGTGGGTAACAGAAACCATGAGGAACCCATTACGCTGACTCCACCAGGCACTCTTTCTGCTAAAGAAGAGCCAGTGACAACATGGGTGAAGGCTGAGGACACAGGGATGCCTTTCCTCTGCGCCCTGCATCCTTGAGCAAGTCACAGAACCTGCCTTATTCAGTGACACCCAGCTGGAAGAGGCAGCATGCCACCTCTGGCAATTTGGGGTGATAGTGTACATGAACCACCTGGCACAATGCAGTTCAGAGCTAATCAAATGTGACTGTGGGGCAAGCACAGAACTGGGATGAGTGAAAGAGGACAGGAGGGGGACAGTAGAGAGAGCTGCTGCCACACATCTGCAAACTGTTGTCACAAAGCACACAGGCCCAGCATTGCCAGATAGTCTGAAATGATCTGCTTCAGCAGGGTGGGTTTCAAACCATTTTGTGGGATCTCAGGGTTCTTCCTGGTATAGTGAGGCAAAGTTAAGGAATAGGATGAGACATGGACGGCAGGACTCTGGGTGCCCACATCAGTGTTGCATTCCAACTGTAACTGCAGTTAATCCTCAAATGAAGTCATGAAATGGCTACTGTTATTATTCCCCATTTTACAGATAAGGAGAGTGAGGCACAGAGAGTCAGTCATCTGCCCAACGTCACACAGCAAGTAAATAACCAAACTGGAATTAGAATCCAGATTGTCTGCATTTAACTACCTTGCTAAGCTGTTCCCTACCTATTTCTTTAACACATTTCGTTAAAGCTTATCTTCCCCCTTCGGGTTCCTGTTTCTCAAAGTGCCCTGTTCATTCTACTTCCAAGCATCTCTTGATCCAGGTGGCTCTCTCAGACTCTACTAGCACTGCCTGCCCAGTTGAGGGCTTCTTTATCCTGACATCTCTCCTAGGGACGCCTCCACAAGTCTCCTGACTGGTCCGCCTCCATCCTTGCCCCCTAGTCTATTCTCACAGCAGCATGAAGGACGTTCTTGAAAACATGTTACTCTTGTTAAAAGCATCCAATAGCTTCACAGAACATTTGGAATAAAGATCAAACCCCTAACCTTGACTTGCAGGGTCCTGTGCGGTCTTTATCTCGTTCAGTTCTCACCCTTCCACTTCACTCTAGGCAGGATGGCTCCCAGTCGCCCCTGCAGGGGACAGGAGCCCTCGTTCCTATACCACTCTGACTCCTCCACAAAACCCCAGGCGGTGTGAAGTCGCCACGGCCTTGCTGGCCACGGGATTCTCAACATCTGGCAGTGCCTGCATTTCCTAAGCGCTCTACAAATAGCTGAGAAATGATGAGTTTAGCGCCCCAATTTTCCCTCCTGCATTTCCACGTCCCTCAAAGCATCCAGTTACCTGCTCAGGTACCGATTTCTTGGTGATTTCCCTAAATGCTCTCATTACGTACAAATTTCAAAACATTCCTACTCCTTCAAAACACACGAATCCCCCTGATATCAGCTCAACTCCCTTATTTCAAACGGATTCCTCCATCACACTCTCCACGCCTCCAAGAACAGCCCTGTTCCCTAGCTGGTACGTTAATTCCTGGCAGAACGTCCTTCATCCCCCTTCTCCCAGCCCCCCACCTACCCGGCTCCAGGGTTACTATGGCAACGTCAATCTGTGGCTCCACCCCGTCTGTGCAAGCCCGGCCGCCAGTTACCACGGACACCAGAAGACGCCCCTCCCTTCCCCAACCTCCCTCATCCATAGACCAGACATCCTGGGCCCAGACCCCTCGGAACCTGAAAGGCACGAGGGACCCAAAATGCGAAAAGTCCTGCACACTCCTCTCCCCGCACCGGACTAAGCGCCGAGGAGACCGCACAGGCTCAGACGCAGCGCACCCTACCGCGCGTGCGCTCTCTCTGCCAAGGGACCAGGGTTTGCAGAGCGGGGCGGCGCTCAGCCTCCTAGGTGTTGTAGTGCAGGGGCTGCTGCGGCTGCAGGAACCAGTGACCAATGGGTGAGCGGGATGGGGGCAGGAACAAGGTTATGGAAGGCCTGCATCGCAGAGCAAGCAGGATCCTCTCCAGTAGCAACGAAGAAATGAAGAAACGCCAGCCCTCCTGGACAGTTTGTCATTTTTATTCTTTGATCTTTCTAACCCAGAGTTTACTTCGCACCAGGCACTGGGGTACAATGAAGAATAAAATCGAACTCTTATTTTGGTGTTTGGGGGCGATTGTTAATAATTGCAAATACAGATCAGTGGAAAACATGATATGTTAATAGGTAATTGGGGTGCTTTGGGGGATGTGGAAATGCAGGCAACATTAAAACATTAGTACACATACTAATTCATTTATCCCCCCAAAGTCCTGAGGTAGGTACTATTATTATTCCCAAACCTTAATACAGAGAGGTCAGGCAACTGAAGGCCACATGGATGGAGCTGGGATTGCAGCCTGGCTTCACACTTGATAAGCTTAACCACAATGCTAAACTATGGTAAATAGCCCTATGGTATAATTCCAGGAAGTGGTGTTAAGAATAGAGAAAGAGAGTAAAGTGACTTTAGAAAGAATGCTCAGGGATGGCCTTCGGGAAGATATGATGCTTCAGCAGAGACCTGAAGGGACTGATTTCACTTGTGGGATGGGCATGTGGGATATAGAGGCAGTATATAGAAGGCCACTAACGTTGGTGGTTGTTTTTTCTTCTTCTTCTACTTCTTGCATTTCCCAAGAACAAAATACTATTATACATGCTGCTACCTCTGCCAAGAATGTACTTCTTCAACCTTTTTTCTGGGTCAACAGGTTCTTGAAGCTTCAGTTCTAGAAGAATCATCTGCCCTGGCTTGTTCTGCTGACCGTACATCTCTTCCTGCCCTGTATTTCTCATGAGCTCCCAGGAAATGTTGATGATGCTGTTCTGTGGACCACACTTTGAAAAGCAAGATTCTAGCCCACCCGCTACATGGCCCAAGACACATAAAGCCATAGGGCTCATCATTCTATATCTCTGAAGTGCTGTTGTTGTTAACAAAGCATTAATGTATCCAAGATAAAAGACACCTTTATTAAGTCAAATCAGTTTCTTCCTTGAGATGTACTGCATAGGTGCTGGTAGAAAAGTCTTTTGGGATCAAGCCATGATACCAGAACTTCAAGTAGCTATATTTCTTGGCCAAAAGAGAGGGTCTTTTTGGAAGGAATCCACAAAGAACAAGAGAAAGGGGAGGGAAAACCTGACATTGTTGCAGCATTCAGCCACAGTTGAAGCCCTTCTCACAACCTGAACCTCTGAATTGTCTCTGGCCTCAAACTCCTTTGCTGCTGCTCAGTGTTCCCCTTGACCTGTGAGCAACTGCATCATCAGACAGTTTGCTTGAATTGCAGGCCCCACTCCAGACGACTGAATCCAACTGCATCTCAACAAAAGTTTGAGAAGTCCTCAGTCACCTCAACCTGGATTTTATACCCTGCATCTGTTGTAACAACAGAAACCCCACTGAACTTCCCTAAATCACTAAGATATCTTCTACTTAAGAAGTCCCATGACAGAGCAGACTCCAGGAACTCCCATTAGCCAAGGAAGGATCCACACTGTCTTCATCTTTCAGCTCAGTCCTCCACAGTGTGGGTTCCTTCTCACACCAGCTCAGGGTGGTTGCAAGCAGATCTAGACCTGACCATCTCATTCTGAGACTTCTTAGGAATGAGGGAATCTTTCTTAGAAGCTCCACCCCAACCTGAGCAGAGTCATTGGCTAGGACTGGTCACAGGTCCATTCTCAAACCAATCACAGGCAACGATGATCAGCAGGGGCCAGTCATTTGAGGGTAGCATCAATTCCTATCTGGAAGTTGCCACTGTTGTACGCTCATCCAGGGGAGAAAGATGAGGCCTGAGCTGCCATGGAGCTTGATTCACTGTGGCTCCTCCATCCACCAGGCCCCAGGAGGCTTTGTTGATAGAAAAAAGAAGGATACTAGCCAGCTCAATTTTCTTCTGGGTCTGGGCCTCCCACTCTCCCCCTGAAGCCATGAACTCAGCATGGAAACCAAACTAATACTGCTTTATTCCAGTCTTGAAGCTCAGAAGTCCAGACAGTTCCCCTCCCTGTGGGAAGAGTCTCCAGCTCATCCCCTCCAGACCCCCATTACCCTTTCCTGTTCTTTTCCAGGTATGGCCAACCAGGTGAAGGAAAGCCAAGTCTCCAGGTCTTGGAGAAACACCCAGATCATTATCCTCTCAGTTCTCTCTCCATCTCTCCTTTCTTTTGTGTTGTCTCCTTTTTAAATTCCCCTTCCTCCCAGTCTCCCAACCCCCTCCTGGTTCCCATCCTCATCCTCCCCTGCATTTCCCCCTGTATTTCCTTTCTTCGTTTCCACTTTCACATCTTCTCCCATCCTCCCCTCTGTCTCCCCTTTCATCCTCTCCCCTTACCCCTCCCCATCTTCCTGTTCTCCTCTTCCTCCCTTGCTTTTCCCCTCACCCCTGCACTCCCTGACCTGACCAGTTCAATTCTGTGAGAACCTCCCATAACCTGGTATCCTCCCTTGCCCTCTTCTGTTCCTCCCCATTCCCCAGCTCAGCCCCCTTCCTGCTTCCTGCCTTGGCCTGACCCTGTTTACACTTCTCATCACACATGTCCTCTTCTGAGGGAAGCCCTCTGAATCTACCCAGACCATCAGCACTTTCCACAGCTGTGGCTCTAGGACCTCAGAGACCATTGCCAGCTTCCCCTTGGACCCCAAGAGGCAAACTGCCAAGATGAGGTCCCTGGATGGCCCAGGAGGTGACCAGAGGGGCTGGGGTGCCCTCCTTGGCCTCCACACAGTTATCTTTGGGATTAAGAATGCCCTCCAAGTGGAGGAAGGCAGGTAGAGGCCAGAAAGGTCAGGGCTCCTGGGCACTCCCCCAGCAATCCCTGAGCAGGTCCATGTGGAATAAGGCTGCACCCGTGAGGAGGCGTGCTGCAAAGAGGTGCCGGCAGGGCAGATGTCGAGCTGCATGGATGGAGCAACTGCAGTGGGTCAGCGCCCCATCCAGGAAGAAGTCTGAGGTGCCATCCTTGAGAGCAAAGCCAGATCCGGTCCAGTGGAAACCCTGGGTCCCATGCTGCCTGGCAAAGGCCAGCTCCTCAGCTACCAGGTCTGCCAGCTCTGGCCCACAGGCTGCTCGAAATTTGGCCAGTGGCTCCCAGTCTACCTCCTCCTCTCCTAAGGGGCAGCAAAGCCTCTTTGGTTCCCTTGGGCCTTCTTCACTTCCCTCCTGCAGGATCTCCCTTGCAGTTGGGGACTCACTCCTCGTCACTGTCTGTTCTGGGTTGACTTCCAATACAGTTCCCACAGGGGCAGTGCACAGGACTCCATTCCCCAGGCCTGGCCTCCTCCCTCCTATGTCCCCCCACTCTGACTCTTGTCCTGCTCTGCTTGTGGGGCCCACAGACCTGGCTCCTTCTCCATCCCCATTTGCCACACCTGTGACCCTTGTGTCCCCAAGCTGGACCACAACTATGTCCTCCAAGCCCCGTCTTCTTTTGACCCCCAACCTCCCTCCCCTCTCTACTGCTCGCTCTGGCCCTCTCCTCCCCTCCCCTCCCCACTGGGACCCTCTTCCATCTCCCTTCTCAGGGACCAAATCCAGGGGCTTCTCCAAATGGATCCCCCACCAGTTTCTGAGACCCAGCCTCTTGCCCTTATCCACTTCCACCTGAGGCCCTTTCCAGTCTCCGAGTTTCAGACCACCTGCCCTTTCCTCCTGCAAGGGGGCCCCACTCCAGGGACTTCCTTCAAGACCCCCTGCCTTCTCAGACTCAAACTGGGTTCCCCTCTTGTCTGTGGTCTCTAACACCCTAGTCCTTTGACCCTCCAACTGGGCCCCTCTCCAGTCTCTGACCTCTGGCCCTCTCAAGTGACCTTTCTCCAGCTGGGCCCCTCTCCAGACACTCCCATCCAGCCCCCTCACCTTCTGGTTCTCTAACTGGACCCCTCTCTGGTCCCTCAACTGCAATCCCCTCCCCTTCTCACTTTCCAGCTGAGCCCCTCCCCAGTCACTGGTCTCCAGGCCCCTCACCCTCTCATTCTCCACCTGGGTACCCCTCCCGGGCTGGCTCTCCAACCATGCTCCATCACCATCAGCACCCTCCGAAGCTGCCTCCCCCGCCGCGTCCGCCCACTGCATGGCCACCAGGTCACGAAGGCACTGTGCCACACTGTGTGAGGGGCTGAGGCGGCGCAGAAGTCTCCTGCGGTGGCCACGCACCAGGGCACAGGCATCCAGGTCACGGGACGCCTCATAGGCGCGGAAACGCACCCACATGTCGTGGCGGGGTGCCCAGTTGTGCTCAAAGTATTTAACAAAGGCGGCAGGGCCCTGGGCACGCAGCTCGGCCAGTGCCTCTGAGTAGGCTGCATAGGATGATGCACCCGCCAGGCGGCACAGCAGTGGCCACAGGCCCGGGTCCTCCTGTCTGGCACCACCCAGCTCCTGTGCCTTGCTGAAGAGCGTCTCGAGGCCCTGTGCACGGCAGATCTGTACACGCGCACAGGGTAGCAGCTGGCGCACGGCCCGGAGCTGTGCTGCCACTTCAGGTCCCGCAGTGAGACAGCGTACTCGGCCCTTGACGTCGGGTGCACTCTGAAGCAAGGAGACAAGCACAAAACGCAGGAGGCTTGGCGTGCCGGGGCGCGCCACACAGCAAGCAGCCTGGCGTGCACGTCCGGCGCCATCCACGCACAACACCGCCAGCAGGTCCAGCGCGCCCTGCAGTCCCGGCAGTCGGTCCACCAGGAGTATGCGTGGGAAGCGCCGCAACAGCGCCCGGGTGCGCGACGTCAGGAAGAACACTGTCTCTACCATAGCTTGGTCCTCTACGAACACCAGCTTCACCTGTGGGCGGGGGCAAGGAGGCAGGAAAGAGGTCAGGGAATGCTGGGGCCGCCCACCCAGCTCCCCAGATGGCGGCTTCCGCCTTTGGGGAAATGGGAATCCATTCATTCTCACTTCCATATGCATTTATTCTTTTAACCAGCAGGAGGCAGTGTAGGGAAATGGCAAACAAAACAAAACAAAGCGCAGACTGTCTGGGTTTGAGATCCAGGCAGCAGGGCCTATTATTAGCAATATGTACCTGTACACACACTTCCGTTTTTCCTACTGGGGACTGAGTGTTAATTCCTTCATTAGTTGTCAGGCAGCCTAGAACAGAGATTCTCAAAGTGCGGGCCCTGGACTAGCAGCATCAGCACCAGCTGACTGACAGACATGCACCATTTTGGACTCGCCCCTGACCTACTGAGGTCGAAACTTCACAGTAAGGCCCAGAAATCTTTTTTACTGCTGGGGCTTTCCGGGGCTCAATTAGGAGGTGGTCTACTGGTAAATGGCAGATTGAAGAGGTAGATGGTCCAGATTTCAGTCCTGCCCCCACCATGTCCTAACTGCTTTATTTTATCTCTCAGTATCTTAGTTTCAGTTCCTCCTTAATCCCTCTGGGTTCTCAGACTTCTCACCCTAGGAACTGAATATTCATTCCTTCCAGCCAGAGAGACAGCAGCAGTTAAATGCAAAGCCTCTGAAGCCAGACTGCCTGGCCAGTTGTCCTGGAATCCCACCCCGCACTCTTCCTGGCTGGGTGGCTCCCACAATTTCCCTAACCTCCCTCTCATCTGTAAAGTGGTGATAAAGAGCCCCTCCTAGTCGGCAGTGGCACACCTGTAATCCCAGAACTTTAGAAAGCTGAGGCAGGAGGCTCACGAAGTTTGAGGCCAGCACACACAACTTAGCAAGATCCTTTATCTAATAATGATGATGATGATGATGATGATGATGATAATAATAGGGCTGAGTATGTAGCTGGGTGGTAGAGCAACCCTGGGTTCAATTCTTATACCACCACCACCAAAAAAATAAAAAAATAAAAATAAAAATAAAATCCCTCTGTGATTGGAAGGATGAAATGCATCTAGAACATTTCCTGGCACAAATAATATTACCACCATTCCTCATTCAACATGCTGTAAGTGCTCTCTAAGAGTTCAATATTATAATAATTCTCTCTCCTGAAACACCACCATCCCAGCTACGCCAAGGCCACATCTCCCTCCCACTCCTGTGGGACACATACTTGCCACCCTCAAGAGTGCCGTATGTTTATTTGCCAATTCACCCACTGCCTGTTCACCCTCCCTAAGATGTAAGCCCCACAGGGCCAGAATGTTGTTCCCTTTTGTATCCCTGATGCTCCTCACAGTACTTGTCCCAGGAAAACAACCCAAAAGATCTGGAGGGAGGGAGTGAACTAACGCAGGAGAGCTCAGTGATATCCAGTGGTCACTTCTCAGGAGTGGAGGTTCAGCTAACAGACTCTGCATTTGAATCTCAGGTTTGCCTTCTTATAGTTATGGGACCCTGGGCAGGTAACATCCCCCCAATGAGCCTCAGCTTCCTTATCTGGCAAAATGGGAATCTGTTTAAAAGTGGATGTCCTGTCCCAGGCTTGCAGCAATGCCTGGCATGCACAAATCCCAGCTACGGAACATCCACCCGTGGCTCAGGCCCCAACACACAGAGTTAATGCTTCTTTTCTCTCCTTCCCCATCCTCCACATGCAATCCACACCCAAATCCCAGAACTGTTCCTCAGAATGAGTCCAGGTCCTGGCCACCCCATGGACACCATCCTGGCTGGAGCAACCACATTCTCCCACCTGTATTATTATAGACATCTCCTCACTAGGCTCCCAGGATTCACCTTCACCCTGTCTGTTCCCCATAGTGGCAACCAAGAAGTATTTTCAAAATTCCCATCAGATTACTCCGTCCCCTGCCTGAAAGAGCTTCCCAGGTCTTCCCATACCACTCCAGTGAGGATCAAGAATACACAACACAATTATGGGCCTCAGGAGATGCTATAGCTTGAATACAGGTAGTGTCCACACACTTAAAACTTGTTCACCAGGGTGGCAGCACTGGGAGGTGCCACTGGCCTTTAAGAGGTGGGGCCTGTTGGGAGATCTTGAGGTCACTGAAAGTATGTACCCAAAGGGAAATGAGAGATCCATGGACTCTCACTCTTCCTTTCTCTCTCTCTCCTTCCTGGATGGACATCTGGACACTTGCTTTGGCATGCATACCCACCATGAGGTACCATCCTCACCAGAGCCCCAAACCAATGGGGCTGCTCCATCTCAGACTTGGACCTTGCAGAACCATGAGCCAAAACACTATTTCCCAAGCAGTCCATGCCTGGTATTGGTCACAGTGATACAAAGTTGACTAATAGGAGAAATCAGCCTTTGTGATCTCATCTTCTGTCTCTCTCCCACTTTGGTCTCAGCCACTCTGGCCTCATTATTGCCAAAAAGCCACTTGATGGGGAGGAGAGATTGGGAGCTATGAGCCAGGGTTCCCCTGTACTGTGTAAGTGGCTGGGGTCCCTCAGCCAGTCCCTAAAAGAGCCGATGCACAGGCTGCAGAAGGAAGCAGGATTGAATCCAATTTAACCACACATCTCTCCACAAACCATTCTGCCACCACCCACCCCCATCCTACAAGACCCTTTAAAAAGTGTTGCACTGTGCTCAGTTTTCAAAGAGAAAAAAAAATCTGGAAAAAAAAGGTCTGGTACAGTTCAAAAAGAATGAAACTGCTTTCTAACCCTGAAATAATGGATTCATCATCTTAAAGAACACTGGAATTCAACGTATGTTTTTTTAAAAAATCAGTACACTTACCATTGCTTGAGTTACTGCTAACAATTTTTCAACCATCATTTAATCTTTACACTATAATTTCCTCAGTAGATGTTCAGCCTAGACTTGCTCTGTCCTGCAAGCCACAAGCCACATGTTTAAATTCAAAATCTTAAGACTAGGGATGTAGCTCTAGAAGTAGAGCCCTTGCCTCGTATGAATGCCTCTCCAGCAGCACAGGAAAAAAAAAAAATTAAACATATAAAAATTCATTTTCTCAGTTGCACTAGCCATATTCCATGTGTTCACTAGCTACATGAGGCTAGTGTCTGCTAGACAGCAGAGATATATAACATGTCCATTATCACACAGTGGTCTAGAAAGTGACTCAAATATAAAAGCCATAATGGGTTTTTTTACAGTGAACATTTCTACAGAATTAGGTAAGTTCACATCTTGTCCCTTGGAGTCAGGAGTAGACACAGACAGTAAAATGTACTTGTCTTGAGACTTGTCCAGAGCAGGCAAGCACTGGACTAACTAGAAGCTAACTTCTGCTCTTCCAGGGAATACTCCGATTCCTGATCTTGGGTTTTCTTCCTAAAAGGGGTCTCTAAGCTTTTATTGCATACATACTGGTTCCTTAACCAACATTCACTGAGCACCTACTGAATGCCTGACCCTATGCTAGGCCTTAAGGAGACAAAAAGCAAGGCAGGCCCATATCCTGCCCTGCTGGACTTGTGGAGAGTCAGTGAGCAATAGGACAGCGGGCGCTGCTCTCAGCTGAGAGGCACATGAATCAGGAAATTAAGAGCTCTCAGATCCAAGAGCCAGACTGTCACAGAAACCCAGATCCAGATTTGTCTACTACCAGCTGTGTGAATTTACACACCAGCTGTGTGACTCGGGGAACGTGTATTTCTCTGTGCCTCGCTTGGGGAGCACAGCTGCATCTACGGCATAAAGACATTACGAAGACTAAATGGGTTGGTGTGTGTGAAGCACGAGGGCAGCGCTGGCATGAGTGCTCACCAAGCATGTGATGCAGGCTGAACAGAAAGGCTAATGGGACTGGGGTTGCTGCAGCTCCCTCTGGTGGAGTGAGGGTCATCACTGAGAAGGGGCCATTGTTTCCCATATGCTGCAGATATGCACGCTGAAGCTGAAAGAGCCCAGATGAGCAGCAAAGGAGGAACTCAGACCTGGGCTGTCCACACCCTGCACACTTCAGAGAAAAGTCTGGTCCTTGGTCAGCTTCTGGGAGGGGCCCTTGAGCCCCTTGGTCATTCTACTTGACAACCTGTCTCTGTTCCGCAGCCTCAGGACATACAAGGCAGCCAATACTAATGCTGTGATTCATGATGGGGGCCTTGGGCCATGCTGTATCCGCTGGACCTCTGGAGAGGCTGGAGGCTAAGGGCAGACACGTGACCCCCACCAAAAACCCTGGATACCCGAGGCTCAGGTTAGATTCCCTCGGTGGTAATGCTTCATGGATGCTGTCACCTGTCCCTGGGAAAAATAAACGTGGTTCACATCCAACCCTCCAGGAAGGGACACCTGAAAGCTCATGCCTGGTCTCTTGGGTTCCACCATATATGCCTTTTTCCATTGCTGATTTTAATCTGTATTTTTTGCTGCAATAAATGATAAAGGTAAGTCTAACCACTTCTCCGACTTCTGTGAATCCTTTTGTGAATCACTGAACCTGGGGATGATCTTAGGGACCCCCAACTGCCCCACAGAACTGACCTGCCAAGTCCATAGAGTGAGCAAATGGTGGCGCTGGGAGCCAAGTCCAGGCCTTTAGGAATGGCTGGGGATCAAAGGTGGGCTGTGAGGAGATGTGTGGGTGGCACTTAAGGGTTAGTGGCATTGAGGAAGGTGGGACTCTGTAACGCAGTGCTCTACCACAGGCTTACTGACTGGTGTGATGTGCCGAGTGTGGGTCTGGACACAGCGGAGAGCAATAAGACATCCTGGAGCGGGAGGAGACGGCCAGCAAACCAAAGGAGCAAATGTAAAGATGACTTCAGGCATGTAAAGCACTCGGGAACACGACATCACACGTGGGGCTGGTTCCCTGCACCAGGCCCAGTCCTGAGCACCGACTCCTGTAACCCTTACAAACACCCTGCAAAACAGAATCATCACCACTCACCTCCCTGTACCCCTCCCCTGGTACTGGGGACTGAACTCAGCGGTGCTGTACCACAGAGCTACCCCCAGCTCATAGTTGTCAATGAACTTTATTTTATTTATTTATATGTGGTGCTGAGGATCAAACCCAGTGCTTCACATATGCCAGGCAAGTGCTCTACCACTGAACCACAACCCCAGCCCAATCCCCCAGCCCTTTCTGAGACAGGATCTCATTAGGTTGCTGAGGCTGGCCTTGAACTTGCGATCCTCCTGCCTCAGCCTCCCAAGTTGCAGGGATTCTATGTGTGGACCATGGACCACCGTGCCTGGGTCATATTTCTGTTCTGGATGGGGAAACTCAGACACTGAAGCCTGAAGCTACTTGCCTGGAGCCACCCAGACAGTATTGCCAGGCAGAGCAGAGACTTGACCTGCTGGTCATCACTGTACTCTGCCGACTTTGTGAAAGTGACCAAACAGGTTTGACCCAGCATTTTCCGGCCTAAGGCACACAGTGCATGGTGGTTCATCTGGGGAGGCACAGGAGCCCAGGGAGGAGCAAATTTTGAGGACCTATGTGAGTGCAAGTATCATCTCCAGACACACAAGTTGGTAGCAAAGGACGCGTCTACCTTAGAAGGCAGATTCAACAAGTGCTAATGCCAGAAATCACAGCACTGTGTTCTATCTATGCCTTTTCCTACATCCAGTCCATCTTTCCTTTATCACAAGATCAGAATAGTACTATTTTCCACTCTGGTCTGCAGGGGGGAAAAATTGAGGGAATAAAAATAATGGTTGAAGAGCTAATACCTAGAGAGCTTCCTACTTTCTGGACACTGTTTTCTCCTCTCCCTGTTACACACAAACCTACTCCTCACAAAGCAATAAGGTGTACTCTCTTGTTCTCTAAGGTGTTATCTATTGTTATTGTCCCCACACTGAGGCTCACAGAAATTAAGTAGCCTGTTCACAACTTGTCAATGCCCCAAAGCCAGTACCCAGCACAGCCAGAAAGGGTAAAAAGCTGCTTAGCACATATCAACATAAATTAAGTCACCAGCTGTTATTATGTCCTTCCCAAGATGGCTGATCTGTTCCAAAAATGGGCTCTTGAGCATGGAGACCACTCCTGCTGGGAGTGAGCTGCAGGAGGTCCGTGAGTCCACAAAGCAGGGGGAACCCGAACCCACATCTAGGCAGAGCTTTGGGAGGGCCTTAGTGGAGTGGCTCCCCAGAATGTCCTTTATCCTGTTCCAAGTAACTGCAGTTCTCCCTCTCCCAGGCACTTAGTAATTATGCACCTGTCCTTACCATTTGCAGGTAGGCAGGGTCATGTGACTTGCTTTGGCCAATGAAATGTGAGCAGAAATTACCTCAGGCATCACTTCCGGACACAGCTCTAATAGCCCTCCCAGACAGGTACAGTATATCCTGTCCTTCTGGGTCCCCAGATGAAGGATTAGCAGTCCTTCCTGCTGCCTCTCCTGGTGGGTGAGCAGGGAGCAGTGAGCTAAACCAACCACTGCTGGTTGTTCCTACGGCAGACCCCAGGCCTGACATGGTCTTGAGCCACTTCATCAATTGCCCCCTAATTTTTCCTTTTAAAAGAGACACAAATTGGTATAGTACATTGGGATTATTTCCCACTTTATTTTCTCTTTAAAAATTAATTATTGGAGCTGGGTGTGGTGGCGCATGCCTATAATCCAAGGGACTCGGGAGGTTGATGCACCAGAATCACAAGTTTGAGGCCAGTCTCAGCAACTTAGCAAGGCACTTCTCAAATAAAAAATAAAAAGGGCTGGGGATGTGGCTCAGTGGTAAAGGGCCCTGGGTTCAATCCCCAGTACCAGAAAAAAAGATTGTATGAATGTGCAAATTTCACGTGGCCCCAAAATGAAACAGTGGAATTCATGCAATTAAATAAATAAATGTTACACTTGTAGCTCTCATTCTAATTGTCCAGTTTCTGCTCTTTAGTCCTCCCCCATCCACTTCTCTTGGCATGCTTCTGAAGTTTCTTTCTGTGCATATAAGCAAGCACACCTGTATGTCTTATTTTCTCCACTTTATACATAACATGGCACATTATGTGCAGTTTTGCAACTGCCTTTTTTTAAAAACTTAAAAATGCATCTGAGAGATCTTTCTGGATCAGTCCCCAGAGTTGTTCTCATTCTTTTTTAGAACTTCATAGTATTCCATGGATGGATGTACCATGAATTAAATAACTAACCCATTACCCACTGGTGACATGTTGGATGTTTGAATCTTTTGCTTTCACAAATCACAGTGATCAACCTTGTACCCAAGTCACTCCACAGCTGTGCTGGCCAATCTTGGACTGGAACCTCCAAAACTGTGAGATAATAAACCTTTCCACTTTAAAAATTAATTGCCTCAGGCATTTTATTACAGTAATCCAAAGCTGATACATTCTCCTTTGGAAGACTGCTATTAAGTGAAAAGAATAATGTCTGACTGTTGTTTAGCCTAGTCTTGGAATGGCAAAAAGGAAATCTTTTTTATAATTATTAATGTTTTAATAATGCAGAACTCTTTCAATAAATCTTATAAGTGAAAGAAAGCCAGGTAAAAGTATGTCAATGATGGCCTGAACACACCTCATTTTCTCCTGAATCTCAGGTACATCTATAGAAATGGCTTTTTACAATGTGAAAGACAAGGCAATAGGCAGAGGGCAGGTACCAAACTTTGGAAGTTGGAAAACAGATGAACAAGTTGACCCCAAGCCAGCAACTAAGGAGTACTGAGCACCAATCACAAAGTCCTCCTCTGGACCTGGCAACATCTGGCAGTAAGAAGTTATAGGCAGGTGTCATGAAGAAGCAACTTGACCTCTAACTCCCACCCTTCCCTCCTCTTACTCTGTCTGCCCTTCCCTGTTCCTGTAGACAGGGTAAAGCAGAAAGGGGCACTGGCCTTGGGGACATCAGGCCATCTCAGGATGAGGGAGAGGAAATCCCACATGGGACTGGGTGCATCGTGCTGACTGAAAGCCAGCTCCCTGGCCCTCCTCCCACATGGTTCCTGGAAGTGGGCAGCCTGGCCTTCATCCCCCAGTCAAGAGGCTGGAGCTTTCTCAGGGGGATCTGACTAGCCCCAGAGGAAGAATGAAAGACGCTGACCCCTAGCACTCCGCAACACATGGAGCCAGAAGCAAAGCGGTGTGCAGAACACTCCACCCCACTGAGTGGCAGAAGCAGGGGAGTGAATGAGGTTAAAAATACAGAAATGCAAACTTACCCACACATTTATAGCACTGTGCTGTCCAACACAGAAGCCGCCAGCCACTTGGGGCTGTTGGAATTTCCATTACTTTAAGTTTTAAAAATCCAGTTCCTCATTCATACTAGGTACACTTCAAGAAGTCAACAGTCCCAGGAGGCCAGTGGCTGGACAGCACAGATGTTTCCATCATTGTAGAAAGTTCCACTGGGCAATGCTGGGCCATAGAATAAGAGGATATTAAATCTATAAGCAACGGGTAACTCTGGTGACCTATGAGGAGGGGACCTGGGGACAGGAGGTGACAAAGGACATGAGTTGCTTGGCACAGGAGTCCAACAGAGTGCGTCTGGGGAGACTAGCTGAGGCTTATTTATTCCATGGGGACAGTGGATAACAGCTACTAGCTCCGTGAGGACCATGGAGTAGGAATTTTTTCAGAGCAACAAAGGATTTGGGTAGGGCCCTTACCCTTCTGGAGGCTGGAATTGCTGGAGTGGGGTCTGGGCCGTGCTTCCAACTGGGGACCAGCACAGCAGTGAAGACTACAGGCCTGGTCCAGACTGTAGGTCCAAACCTAGCTTTGCCATTAAATAGTTGTGTGACTTTGGGCCACTTACTTGACTTCTCTGTGCTTCAGGGTTTTTGTTTGTTGTAAAATGGAGATGGGAAAGTGAACTCCTTCCTCATTCATCTGAGGTGAGATTTAAATGAATGACAATAAGGGGCTGGGAGGTAGCTCAGTGGCAAGCACTTGCCTCACACGTGCAAAGCCCTGGGTTTGACCCCCAGATCAAAAAAAAAAAGACAAAAGAGCAACATAAGGAATGACAATATGTAAAGCACTGAGGGTAGTGCCTGGTACTGAGCAGAGACTTAGCTAGCATTATCAATATTATCTGTGGATACAGGCTGGTTACTGGCCAGGCAATGGAGGTGCGTGAGTACTCTGGGCCTGTGCAAGGAGGATGCCCTCACATCTCAGCTTCACCCTGAGCTGGGTTCATTTCCATGCTTTAAAGACAAGGCACAGCGATGTGGAGATACCAGTTTTTCCCCTTGCTTTTTTTTTTTTTTTTTTTTTTTTTTTTTCCCTCCACTTCAAGTCCACCTACCTGTGAAGGTGGATCAAAGATGCAGAAAGATGGAGGGGCAGCATCCTCAACTCTCCAGGCTTGCTCCAGCCTCTGGCCTTTGCAGTGGCTGTTCCCTCTGCCTGGAGCTCTTCCATCTCATGACTGATGGGCATCCCTCCCCTGCCCTCCAGTTGCTCTTCCCTGAGTCACCTTCTCCTTAAAAAGACCTTGCCTGACCACCCAAGCCACACAGAGCCCTTGTGGCGCCTTTCAGAAAGGCCTCACCTTGCTCTGTGTTAGAAATCTTCATGTTGGCACCTCCTACAACACAGCACCTCCCTTCTCATTCTGGATTTGGGTGCTGAGTTCAGGGGTGTCTTCACCTATGAACTACACACTTCTTATTGGTGCATTTTCTATCAGTGTGGTTTGATTTTAAGAAGAACCATACATTATCTTCCAGCAGCTCTGGCTTCATCTCCCTAGCCCCCAGCGCTACCAACCTCCAGTCACATCTGGATGTCCCTGTCCATTGCTGCTTCTCCCACTGGAACGGCAAGTTGGCCGTTGGCCACAAATGGGTAGGTAGATTTCATTGGATTAAAATTAAATGCAGTCTCCCATCACACTGGCCGCATTTCAAGAGCTCAGCAGCCCAGCATGCAGGGCAACGGCGCACGATCAGGGCACGTCCACAGGGCAGAGGTGCTGCAGGCAACCTGCACTGGGACCTCCTTTGAGCTAAGAAATGAACAGGTGCAGGGAAGGGGCGCAGGGGAGAGCGGCGGGGAAGGGATGAGCGACCCTACCTTGGCCTCCGGGTCAGTGCGGAAGAGCCCCTCCAGCACGTGGAGGGCGTCCAGGACACCGTGGTCGGGGCCCTTGCAGTGGGACAGCAGGCGGCGCACGTCGGCCGGGGCCACGAACTGCTTGGAGATCTGGTTGGTGATGCGGACGGGCAGGCAAGCGTTGGCCAGCAGGTGGCCCGGGCGGAAGTGGTAGGCGAACTCGCGTGGGCAGGCCGGGTGCGAGTGGGTCAGCTGACACTCGGACACCACCAGGCGGTCCCGCAGCGGGCTCAGCTTGACAGTGATGAAGGCCGGGCAGCTGGGCTCGCGGGGCCTGCGGGAGGAACCACCACCGCCGGTCACATCCCTCTGCCACCCTCTCCTTCTTCTCTGCTTTTCTCTTTCGTTTTTAAATAATTAAGTTTTAATCACAGAGAAGAGTCAAGGGCCTTAAGAATATGCCAGCTGTGTGGTCCTGGGCTAGTCACTTCAGGTGTCTGTGCCTCAGTTTCCTCATCTATTCAAAGGTGGGTTAACAATCATCAGACCTTCTTAGGATTGAGGATGAAAAGAGCTGATACATGTAAAGCACACAGTAAGCACTCCGTGTTTGTGAAGATTCTGTACCCACCACCAGCTCTGTCAGAAGAGAACCAATGCTTTATTATTTTGCCTCCAAAAAACATCAGCAATAAAACATCTTCGTCTTGTGTCTCCTTCTGGTTTAGCAATAACAACATGGCAAGCTGAAGCCTTCTGTGAATTCTGCCCTAACAAATCCCCCTTCCTTTGCCCCCAGAGGCAACCACTACCAAAATCATGCACTTCACCTTTCCACATGTTTTTGTGTGCCCATAAACAAGGGAAGGTATGTTTCTCTGTTTTCAAACTTCATATATACCAGGGGTGATGACCAAGGAGATGACAAATGAAAAGTCCAAAGAAATACCTCTACACACCAGCAGAATGGCTCTGCCACAGAGACTGATGACGGACACAGTGGCAGGAGCCTGTAGTCCAGGCAACCTGTCAGACTGAGGCAGGATCGCCTGAGTCCAGGAGTCCAAGGCCAGTCTGGGCAACATAGCCAGACCCCTGTCTCAAGCAAAACAAAATAAAAAAGCATTATTAAAGAAAAGAGGAACTGATAACATCCACCCTTGATGAGGACGTGGAGCAGCTGTAATTGTCACCTACCAGCAATGCAACCTCAAATGGAAAACCATGTGGCAGTATCTGCAAAGTAGGCGCCTACACCTTTCCTGGGACCTTGCCATTCTACTCAAATGAATGCTTCCAAAAGAGACGTGCTGGCTTGTTCACAGCAGTGCCGACACGGCCAAATACACGAAATCCAAACATCCAAAGAGCGAGTAAACAAGTTGTGGCATATCCCAAAAGTAAAATGCTAACAACACTAAGAAGAACAGACCGTTATGACCTCC
Source organism: Glaucomys volans (assembly GCA_020662805.1). Taxonomy (NCBI): domain Eukaryota; kingdom Metazoa; phylum Chordata; class Mammalia; order Rodentia; family Sciuridae; genus Glaucomys; species Glaucomys volans. The sequence goes on along the minus strand of JAJEJO010052729.1, from coordinate 16,578 downwards.
ACGGACCACCTTCACACCCCTGTCAGGCTAGATGCAAGACAGAACCTGTGACGGGATTCCCATTTATATAAACATCAACAGCAGGCAGTTAACCTCAGTTGGCAGGAGACTAGCCGGCGGTTATCCTGGAGTGGTTGACCCTCAGGAGAGGCTGAATGCTGGCTACATGTGTTTAATTAGGGAGAAAAGTCATCATGTTGCCCAAGTATGATGTTATATTACGCTTTTTGAAAATTTATACAGAAAACCGTTTTCCAGCATTGTGGTAAGAATAATGTACCAAAATGGGGACTTTGTAGGTGTGATTAAAGTAAGGGTCCCAAGATGGGGGGGATTCTGGATTATCCATTGAACCCAGTGCCACCCCAGGGTCCTTCTAAGGGAGAGAGGGAAGCAAGTGGATCAAAGACAGAGAGAGAGACGAAGGTGCGGCTCTGCTGGTTTTGACAATGGAGGAAGGGGCCTGAGGCAAAGAACTTGGGCGGGCTCCAGAGGCTGGAACGAGCAGGTTCTCCCAGAGCCCTTGGAACACAGCCTGGAGATGGTGAGTATTGCCTGGTGAAACCCATATGGACCTTCTGACCTCCAGAACCCTAAAATAATGAATTACTGTCTCAGGACACGGTGGTGGTGGTAGCCCATTAGGACAGCAATGGGGGAGAGAGATAGCGTTCACGTCCTGTGTGACCTCGGAAGCCAGCCAATCCACTCCTGCTCCACTCCTTGACTCTGCAGGCTGCTAGGGGTTGCCAGGTCTTCCTGCTAACAAATCATATTCCACTGGTCTCTATCCTAGACACCTCTGTGTGTGAGCAAGTGTGTCCACGCAGTGTTCCTGCAGGGTATAGCCCATGACTAAGCAGTTAGAACCAGCAGTGAAGAATGAAATAGAAAAAAGAATTTCAGTGTTTGGGTTTGACCTCAGCCAAACAAATCAAAACAAAAAACAAAAAGACTCAGCATTCATTTCCCTGGTAATATTTATATTGGCATCTACTTCCTTAAAGATAGGGGAAGGGGGCCAGTGTTTCCCCATGGAGGTATGATATCAGCATTTGGGGTAGGAGGTTTTATGTTCCAATAAAGCTTCAATTTTAAGGATGGGTCATAGGTTGGGTTTGGCCCAGGGGTTTCCTGCTTTGTTGACCTTGGTAACATACCAGGGCCCAGCAAGTAGTTAAGAAGCCCTAGATCCTGAGGAGGCAGTAGTGCCCCCAGAAAATGATTACACATTTTTTCCATGTGGCTCTTGAGAAGGGGATTCCTCCACGTTACCCCCAGGACCAGCAGGGTAAATACTCAAGAATTTCTTGCTAAACCGAAGGGGATTTTTAACACCTCCCTTTTCTCTTACGTGACAGTTAAAAAAAAAAAAATCCAGAGTTAGAAACTTTTTGCCTAATTTAAAGTAACAAAATAATGCAAATTGAGAAAAATTTAAGCATACAAATCATTATAAATAAAATAAACGTCCACCCATCACATGGCTTAAGGTGGAAGCAAAAGAACCCGCCAACATGCAGTTTTTTGTTCACTTGTCTTTGCAGTGCTGGGGAATAAACCCAGAGACAATCTACCACTGAGCTACGTCCCCCAGCCTTTTTTTCTTTTTTTAATTTTAAGATAGGGTCTCACTAAGTTGTCCAGACAGGCCTCCAACTTGTGATCCTTCTCCCTCAGCCTTGAGTCACTGGGATTACAGCACCACCATGTCCTACATGCAGCTGTTTCTGATGTACCAAATGCCAAGTCCCAGGCTTCTACCCCAGCCATTCTCCTGGAATAGTTCATGCCTCCCTCAGCCTAGGCATTTCAGCCCCTAGGACAGGCCCTCCCTCAGGGGAGGCCGCCTCTTCATGAAGCCATCCATGTTGCCAGAGAACAGTGCATCCCTGTGTGGGGTCTCACATAACCATCTTGAGTGCTCTACACTCCATTTTTGCGATTCTTTCTACCACTAGGTGGGTGATGCTAGCCAGCCCCTGTTCTAAATGCAAACTCCACCTGGACAGGAATTTCTGTCTTGTTTATCTCTGTGCCTGCAGCACCTAGATCTGTACCTGGCCCCTGCAGGTGCTCAGGAAGTACACAATTGGCCCTCTACATCCACAGGTTCCACATCCTCAGATTTACCCAACCATGGATCAAAAATATTTGGAAAAAAAAATGTGTACTCGTTATGTACAGACCTTTCTGTCAATTCCTAAACAACACAGAAAAACTATTTACATAGCATTTACATGTTCAGGTGTGTCATCGAGAGACAATTCAAAGTAGACAGGAAGATGTATAGCTCATGTGCAAATGCTATGCAACTGTATACAAGGTTCTTGAGCAGCCAAGGACTTTGGTATCCTGAAACCATTCCCCAGCAGATACTGAGGGACAGCAGTATGACAAGCAAATGCCTGAATACACTTGGTAACCTAGACACTCGTCACACCTTCCCTGGGATATGCACCCCCACCCCATCAAACCCATCCATCACCACAACATGCCCATCACTCCTTGGAAACCTCTCTGGACCATCCACATTTTTCCATCAGTGCTTTCCTCCTTCATGAAACATCCACCTCCCTTCCTTCAACCTAGTCCTCTCTCACTCATTCTTTAGCTGCAGGACCAGTGCCGCCTTCTCCAGGAAGCCCTCCCTGACCATCCATGAGCTAGGACAAATGCCATCACACACCAAGATGATGGTTTGATGGGTACTGTCTATATCATACACCCCCCCACTAAAACCCCAGCATCAAAGACATGCCTTGCACTTAGCAAGTGCTCAGAACAATTCTCCTGGATGGACAAACAGGCTTGTGCCTAGAACCAAGAGATCTTTAGGGTGCTGGTATGGTCAACTCACTTATTAACTGGAATAAAGATAGAGGGAGAGGAAGATGGTGGCATTAAGAAGCATGGCTCTGCAGTCAGACCTGGAGTCCAAATCCTGGTTCTCCCTCTTAGCAGCTGTGTTATCTTCAGAAAGTCCTTACACCATTCTGCACCTCCGTTTCCTCATCTAGAAATGGTGGCTGAAATAACACCAGCCTCACAGGCTTGTAGGAAGGACTAAGCAGGAGGATTAAACAGTGTACAAAAGGGATGAATGCCTACCAACCATTTGAGAACCGGAAGCCACCATTTTCAATACTTTCCTTCTAAAAGTACCTTTGATCTGTTCGCTGCTCTTCTCGCCCCTTTTATTCTTGATCTTGCAGGTTTTAAAGATCTTTATGTTTTTCAAAGGCTGGAGGGTACTGGAAAAGGCTGAGCAATCCTGACCTAGAATGGGAAGTACCCAGAGGTAGGGGAGAGGGACTGGCAGCTGGAGAGCTGCTGGAGCAGCAGGGAGGGAAACTTGGAGGAATTCACCATGCAATTTCTGGGAAGACAGAGGAGTGGCCAGAAAGCCCCTGCTTCCTGGAGCCTGGGCTGCAGCCTCCTCTCCGGCCTCTCAACTCTCCATTCTGTCTCCCACATGGCCTCAGAGGGATCTTGCTACACCCAGAGCTCATAGAGGAATCTTGCTCTGGGGCTCCCTGACACCCCCAACATAAAATCTCAGTCACTGGACTCAGCCCTGCCATATCCAGACATTGACACCATTCCAACCTCATTTCCTGCCTTTTCTCACACTAACTTTTCAAGTCTGACTCTGGCCCCTGGGCTGTGACACTGAAGAGACTCTGCTGGGGAGGGACAGAGGGTGCTCAGAAATGATGGGTCCCAATCGCTGACCCCCTCTTCAGCTCCCTAATCAGGGACCATCCCTATGGTTCAACTGGTCACCAGGCCCATACCCAGGGCACTGTTCCCACCTCCTCCATAGCTGTCTGTCCTGTCCAGAGGCTCTGGTAATCACACAGTACTTGGGACATTAGATGTAATACTAAGCACCATGTACTAAGTCAAATGCTGTGCATATGCAAAGATATATACAAAGTCCTTCGAGGTCCTAGTTACTGGTCACCTCTTATAGAAAGTCATCCAGAACCATCCTATAAGCTCACAGGTACAGCTGACCACTTCTTTTTGTCCTTCCCAATTTCACTCTCAGAACTATGGGCCACTACTTCTATTTATTTATTTATTTGGTCTGTCTTCTCCATCAGGTTCTGAGCAGTTCAGGAGCCTAGACCAGCTCTGGGTTCCAAATGTCCAGCAAAAGGCATGCACACAGTAAGTGCTCAATAAGTATTTGTCACACTGAATTGGGCCCTGTTAGTGAAGCAATTCCTGATTAGGCCTGAGCTGCTTGCAAGCTCATGTTCTAGACTGCTGTGTGATGTGTGTTAGACACTGGTCTGCTAGAAGGAGGAAACTAGAAAATAGTAAACCCACAACAAACATTTAAATAACTGCAGGTGAGGAGAGTTGTGGAGTGCCCATTTTGTACTGGATGCTCTTCTGAACAATTAACATGCATCAGCTCAATCAATCCTTGCCAAACTTATCAGTCAGACTCTTTAATGCCCTCCATCTTCCAAGTGAGGTAACTGAGCCAGAAAGGTGATGTCACTTGCTCAACAGCACTGACTCATCATCCACAGAGAAACAGTCCACTCTGTGCTCTCAACTCTGGTCACAGCTGTCATTTAACCAGCTGCTCTGGGTCCCAGGGCAAGTGCCCATGGCAACCTTACAACAGCCCTCCGAGACAGGTACTGTGACAACCCCATTTCAAAGCTGAGAAAACCGAGGCTTGGAGATGTGAAGTCCATTGCCCAAAGACCTGTCCAGTAAGCAGCAGAATTGGCCTCAGGCAGCCTAAAGGCACACCCTGTATTCTTAAAGCATGCCACTCTTGTCTATTACTCCACAACCCAAGATCTTAAACTCACACCTGCAGGGGCCAAGAACAAGGAAAGTGAGATCACAAATCCAAAGCAGCAGCGCCACAGGGTCTGGGGCAAACCTGAGCACCAAAGCCCTGAAGAGGTGGCTGTCTGCTTCCTTCCCTGTCCAAGGGAACCTAGAACTCAGCATTGTCTGAGGAATGATCTGTTTAAAATTGGGATCAATGAAAACATCCCTGGCCCCTGGTGAGCTTTCCAGGATTGCTACTGGCCCCTCCGTAGCATTTCACAGTTGTAGAGAATTACCTGTGAGCTTGTTCTCTTAACATACATCTACCTGTCCAGTCTGAAAGTTTCAGAAGGATAGGGATTTTGTCTCTTGCTCAACACCTCCACCCCCACCCAACATAAATACTCCAGGTCCCAACAAGGGACCTGGCCCTTATATTTACTGAATGGAAGAATCTTTAGGTCTTGTGGCTTTCCATACAGTTGAGTCTCCTACTCTTTCTATTTGCATGCAAAACATGTCTACCCTATTTCTGTGGCTTGCTCTGGTGTCTCTGGAATTTTCTGTGAATTTTGTTTTCCTGTCTTTTGGTTGTGTCTCCCTCTGTTAAAGTCTGTAAATTGGGCTCCATCTCCCTCTTAGTTAAGCGTCCTTCCTTGACTCGCAGCCTCTGGGTATTTAGCAGCCTCTGACAGGCTCTCTCCCTCACATCTCTGGGTGCCGGGCTTGCTGCCCATCCCCACCTCCTTGTTCCCCTCCCCACTGCAGGGCAGCAGCTCAGGCTCACGCACCATGCTGCGGGCTGGTTGGACGGGCGCATGTCCTTGCACACCAGCAGCACATAGCTGTACTTGAGCACGTGGATGAGCCTGTACAGTGGGGGAGCGCTGGCCCAGGGGCTGCGCGCCACGTGAGTGGAGCTCTTGACTGAAAAGACGACCAGCCGCTGCTGGCACCACTTGTCAAAGAAGCGACTGAACTCAGCCCAGGAGAAGAAGGCTCGCTCCAGCAGCTCCTGCTCTTCCTTCCCCGCCGCTGGGCTGGGATGGGGCTCGGACAGTTCCATCCTGGGGCCCTGGGTAGAGAGGGGAAAGAGTGCTGTATATCAGAACCATCCCCACCCAGGGGACCTCATATTTAGTCTGCCCCATCTGTGATGGTACTTCTACCAGTGGGGACCCCAGCTGGATGCAAGTTTTTCTCCATGTATGAATCTCCACCCCATCTTTCTTCTCTCCTTAACCCGTTTCCCCCTGGCTCCACTGGAACCTATTTCCAACTCTGGGCCCATCTCCCCTAGATTTGACTCCAAGGTACAGTGGGTCCCTTCTCCCAAATACAACCCTTAAGCTCAGCTGCAGATGACTCCTTATTTTCTGAACTTCCAGTCAAGATTTCTTCTCCTGACGTGTCTCCTAACCTTGGAAGTAACCTGAATGCCCCCATTTGTCTGGGACTCCCCTTTTCAGGCGCATACCCTTGGCTATAACCCATACCCAGCTGTGCCTCTCTCTACAGATGCTCCATCTCCCGATGTGTTTCCCACATCCAAGCAGGTCCCCTCATCCTCAGGCATATTCTTCATGCAATTGTAGCTCCCTCCTCCCATATGCAGCTGTAGCCTTTCCCCCAGATGTGACCCTGAGTCGCCACATTCGGCTGTGGCTCCTGCTTCCCAGGGATGCTCTCATCTCCAGATGTGCTCCACGTCCCGTCACGGACCCTTTGCCTACAGGTGTGTGGCCCCTTGTGAACAATTCAACTCAGAATTGTCAGAATATCACCAATATTCATCCTAAGATGAATTCCTCCCAAGATGCATAGCCTCACAGTCGGGCTATGGCCCCTTCCTCCCAGCCAGAGCCACCATCCTTTCCAATGTGCGTCTTGGTTCAAAACAGGGCCCTTGGTCCTCAGATGGGCTTCTTCGCCCAGATGCTCCCCCACGTCCTGCATCTTCCCCTCGCTCCTACAGCCCTTCCAGCCGTCGCCCGCCTCCCTGAGCCCTCCTGGTCCCGCTCACCGCGGCCCCTCCCAGCCCCGCTGTCCCACCCAGCTGCGTCTCTCCGCTCCCCCAGATGTGCACCCTTCCCGCCCCCCCAACTCACCTACCCAACCCTGAGCGGCGTCCACCTCCCACAATGCCCCGCGCCGAAGATCGGCCCAGCCCTTGCTCCCGGGATGCCCCGCGCGGCCTCCCGCCTCTCTCCCCGCCGTGCCTGGCGCGGCGGCTTCCACCGAACCCTCCCGTTTCCCCCACGGTCACCCCCAGGACCTGCAGCCACAGTCGCTCAACCAGGGGAGGGCAGGCTCGGGCGCTTCCCGGCATGCCGTGCGGGAGGGCTTGCCCCGCTTCGCCCGCTTCCGGGCTGCCTCACGTTGAGGGGACTACGACTCCCGGCGTCCTCCGTGCGGCGACGGCGGCGCGGACGGCACCCAGGCCCGCCCCCCGCCAGTCCCGCCCGCCGAGGTCTGCGCGCGAATTCCGTGGCGCGAACTTGGGACTGTCCGGTACGCTGCGCGGAGCTGAGTGCGGCGGCGTCCGGGGTGGCGGCGCGAGGCAAGTGGGGCCGCCGGCGCGGGACTGGGGCTGGGGCTGGAGGCGGCAGGAGTGCCGCACGCTCCGGGCCCATGGCTTCGTTGGGTTGGGGGTGACGGCTGAGGATTGGACTTGGGGACGCTGAGGCAGCTGGGAGCGCGGTGGAGAGGGGAGCGTGCGGGCAGCAGGTTGCTGGCCGCTGGCGGGAGAGGGGCAGGTGGTGGGTGGACGAGGGCCGGAGCCGGCAGGACGCTACTGGGTCTGGCGAGGGGCGGGGACAGGGACGGGGAGGAGGAGAGGCTGGTGGCGGGCGTGTCCAGTTGTAAAGAGCCGGGGAGGCGGGGCCTCCCGGAGGGGTGGGCGCGCGGCGGTCGAGTGGGACGCTGGCCGCAAGGGTGGGGCCGCGGGACATTGAGGGTGAGGTCCCGTGGAGGCTTCGGGGCCCCGGAGAATCTTCTGGGCACGAGTGTTGGCCTCTGCATGCCTGCCAAGTGTCAGGATCAGGGCAGGGGCGAAGGAGGAAGCAGGAAGCAGGACAGGGCACCAGGCGGGGACAGGTGGGCTGCAGAGGAGGTCTGCAGAGGTGGGGCCCAGGCGCGCCGGGGGCACCGTCGGAGCTTCTTGTTGTCCAGTGTAGCAGGGAGGCAGAGGGGCAGCACCGACTGGCAGTGGCGAGGGGAAGGCAGTTGGCAAAGAGGTGCATTTGGAGAGGGGGCTGGCATCGGAAAGCGAAAGGTGAACTGTGGAAAATGAGATTAGGGCCACTGCTTGGCCTTCACCCCCCAGTTCTGCCCTCTTGAGGAGGAGGGGGGCAAGAGGGAAGGTTGGGAAGGGCTCCTTAATTTCTTTTTGCTCTTGTCCCCGGTGGACCCTAAGTCTGCAGCTTCCCACTGTGAATAGAGTGAGGGGAGGGGCCCTTGTCCACTGGGAAGCCACTCCCATCCAGGAGGCATATAAGGCAGAGCTGCCTGAAGCAAGGAAGTGATTCTACTGACAGCCCAGGCTCGGGGTAGGAGCTGTGGGTAATTCTGAGGAGCAGTGGGCAGCCGGCTTGGTTGCAGCAGAGGACCTGAGGAAATGGTTTGGGAGCTGGAGGTAGGGAGGGGATCACATTACCTGCTGACTGCCTGAGAGGACTTGGGAGCTTATGCTAAGCCAGATGGGAGGAGATGGGACCCTGGTGGCCTAACCTTGTCATAGCAATGGAGTGGCCAGCTGTGGTTGACTGGGTTTGTCATTTGGAGGTACAGCCAGTGGGACTCACTAGTGCATGAGTTTGGGGTGTGAGAGAAAAAGCATTAGTTAGCAAGAGTCCCAGGGTTTTAAAAAATGTCTTTAAAAAAGTATAATACATTGGTGTGAATTTTTTACTGTGAATTTTGAACTAAAAGTGGAGTCATATAACTGCCACAATCACCTTTGAGTTGTTACCCCTAAAAATTGCCTCGCACCCCTTTTGCAGCCTATCCTTCCCCCAGCAACCACTGCTTTGCCTTATCCCTGAAGTGTAGCAGTAGTTCGCTTTTTATGGCTTAGTGCTATAAAGGAATTTTCAGTACATGCTGTGCAGGCCCAGAGAGCCTTTTCCAACATTGTACCAATCATCTTTTTCCCAAAGGACAGATTGTTGTCAGAGTTTGACAGTCTTGGACATTCCCCCAGTCACCGCTGGTGGCAGGCAGGCAGAGCGTTTCACAGTTATAGTCATGTAGGTGGGTTGTGGTGTGGAAGCTTGCCTTTCTCCTGACTGCCTCCATTTTCTCCACAGTGTGGTTGAGCAGGAGAGTTGATGGGCTAGGGAACTGGCAGTTCCCAGGGCTGCTGCAGAAGCAGTCAGCAGCTCTGCAGGTGCAGGTGTGGAGCAAGTGGACAGTGGGTTTAATCTGCTTTGTGGTGTTCCTTGCCAGGTAAAAGTGACAAAGCGAGGGAGGCAGGGGCAAGAACATAAAGTTGGGGCAAGGCCACTGTGAAGAAGGAGAATTGACCACCAGATGTGCATGCAGGAGTTCCTTTAGGGAGATGGCTGGAAGAGGAGGGGGTAGTTGGAGCATGGGGTGTGTGAGACAGATGCGGGAAACATGGGTGGATAAGTGGTGTTTCATGCCAGGCACTAAGTCCTCAGCTGGGAATTGAGAGGTTTTAGTCAAATTTCTTGATTGGCTTATTTGTTCATTTCTTCTTCATTTCTTCCTTTCCCTCTGTGTGTCCTTTCTTGGAACCCCAACTCTTCTTTCTTCCTTACTTATTGCACAACTGCTAGAGTGGGACCTGTGAGCTTTCCCAGTTATTTTTCTTTTTCTGTTTACAGAAAAAAATAAGTGAAAAAACTTAGCATGTATGCAATAATGGTAGAAATTGCAAAAGTAGTATGAAGAATATCTGATGTTTGGGAAATAATTTTGAGATGGAGTAAATCAGGCACATCCCCATCTCTCAGAGCTCCACATGTGATAATCCCCAGAACACAGGGTCAGCCGAAGATGTATGAGAGAGAAGTACCATTTAACCATGAGAGGTCAGAAGAGTGAGCATCTCTTACAGCAGGTGCCCAGGATGGTGGCAGAGGTGGCAGTGGTGTTCTCAGCACGCAGAGATGGGCACCAAGGGGCTGGGACACAGCAATGCAGTCCCCAGAGGGAAGAACCTAGAGGAAGTGGAGAAGTTATTCACATCTTAGATTTGTCAGTTTTTAGATCAGTGTTTAGGGCCTGTTTTTTCTTTTCCTTTTGTTTTTATTTTTATTAGTGCACTATAGGTGTACATATTGATGGCATTGGTTGTTACATGTGTGTACATGCACACAATATAACAACATAATTTGACCAGTATCATTCCCCCAGCATTTCACCCTCCCTCCCTGGCTCCCACCCCTTGGTAGGGACCCTGTTTCTTACGGATGAATATTCCGACAGTTTCCAGTGTTTTCTCATTACAGGTAGTGCTGCAGTGAGAACTCTGCTCACATCACTTGTCCTACATGTGAGTGTCTCTCAGTGTTGCCATTCTGATGGCGAGATAGGTAGCCCTCTAGGAACGTTGGCCAGCTTGTCCCCCACCAGCCCAGCAATACCATGAAAATCCCTGGGGAAAGAGAAAGGAGCTTGGTCTCTTAGCCAGCCATACTTAGGTACCAGGCCCTGTTGGAGTCCCAGCCATGTCTCTCTGTAGATAAAATACCTTCACGTGGAAAATGGGGCTGATCACACCTCTTAAAGGGCTGACTTGAGGATCAGTTGGGAATGTGACCAGTTTGTCAGACTTCGAGGTAGCCTCCAGGATAGTGGCTAGCTCTTTCTTCTTCCCTTGCACCTCAACCTCCTGGTCAGGGGTGAGTTGTGGAGAAGGCAGGTCTGGGTGGAAGGTACTTGGCCTGGTCAAGTGCCTGTGCCTCTGTACCCCAGTTTCCTAATTGGTATCAGGGTTGTTGTGACAGTTCCTGCAGGGGGGCCCTCAGCAGCATCAGTCATCAGTGTGCCTTTCTCTCCTCCTCCTTGGGGTTTTGGTGACTGATCCCAAATCTCTTTTCTTTGTGAACAGTTCTAGAGGGAATGTAGCTCACTTCCTCCCCAAATGGCCTTAAAGAGCCCTGTTTAGAAATTCATGTTTTCTGATTCCAAAATTGAGTCTGAGGTCCTGGAGTCAGGGCTATGTTGGGTGAAGCTGTGGGAGACGGAGGCAGACATGGAGGCAAGTGTCACTGTGTAGACAGAGAGTGTTGTCCAAGATGCTAGAAAGGACCCCACTGGTCAGAGGTTCCACCTGTCTACCCAGAGGTCCTGCTGCTACTTCTTGGCTTTTTTGCCAGTATTCATAAGCCTCAGTTCCACTTGCAAGTTGGTAAAAATAAAGTTGTGATTTGTCTTTCATCAAATTTCATAGACCTCTTGAATTGTACTCTTGGACTTTTGGGTAATGGGAATGTGCTGTGGACACAGATTAAGAATCCTTTAGGGTTGCTCTATAGAAACCCTACTGACTTACTGATTTCATTAAATAATAGATTTTTATTTAGAAATACTTAAGTTTTAAAAATCGCATTTCGAATGTATAATGTATTCAGATGGCCCTGTGCTCAAAGGGGCACATGGTAAACAGTCTCTCTCAGTTTCTGCCCCCAAGAGCACAGCATCACCTGTTGCTTTCTCCCAACAGACATGTTCTGTGCATGGAGAATCAGAAATACTTATACTCTTCCTTTTTTTACTGTCCGTGGTATCTTATCCTTCTTTTCAATTAACGTGTCTTAGAAATTGCTCAGCAGTGGGGTTTTGTAGACCAGTGGGTGCAATTTTATAAACTGCGTGTTTCACATTCGATTCAGGGCCTTATCTAACACCTAAAACTAATTTTTCTCTAACCTTAAAACTTTAAAAGAAAGGAAAAAAAAAAACAGGTCTTCAGTGAATTCTTCATATTAGTTGAGAAACAGTCTCCATTTGGTAAAGGAGGCATCTTCCGTTTTTCTCTGATGTGCAACATTTATTCTTCACCAATAAATCTCACTGGCTCATCCGCTTTGGTTCATAAAAATGGGAGTCTCTTCTTGAAGAGGAGACCCCTGTTTCTGAGAGTGGTTTTGTTTTGTTTTTTTCCCAAGGAAGAGTTTTCTGTGCTTTGACCTCTACACAGCCAGTATCTTCAACAAGTCTTTGGATTTCTGTTTCAGGAACAACTGAAGAGATAAAAGAGAAGTGAGATTTCAGTGCCATCATGCAGCGAAGTATCATGTAAGGACCCTGCTGTCCCCCCCCCCCGTATGCTCCACAAAACCCCCTGCTTCTTGTTCCAGATCTGGCCTTTTCTTAGAATTCAAATTAGATTTCAGATTGTAATTGCCAGGAGTTGAGTAGGATGGAGAATGGGGAGGGGAGTATTAGAGATAGGACCATATTAACCAAAGCTGTTTTTAGTTGCAGGGTAGAAACCCTAACCCAGTTGTCATCGGGCAGCTGTTGCCCCCCCCAGGGAACCTCTGGTTATCACAGCTTAGGAATGGGGGCTTTTTACTGGTACCTAGTGGGCAGGAGTCGGCATGCACTGAGCATCCTTTGCTGCATAGGACTGCCCTGTGGTAAGACATGGTCAGGCCTCAAATGGCAGTAGTTGCTAGGCTGAGAAACCCTATGGTAATGCAGGAGGGCATTGGGAAAGAAAGGGGACTACTTGGCTTACCTCATTGAAACCTCGAGTAAATGGCCTTAGGCTTAATGGTATCCAGTTGCCAAAGCTTTGTCACTGGAAGTCTGTCTCTCCTTCAGCTCTGCACTCTTTGATGTTGTTTTCATTCAGGCAGGCTTGTCCTGGATTAGCAATCCCAGAGGAAAGAGGATATCTCTGTCTCTAGGCTGTCCCAACAATGAATAGTCAAGTTTCAGGGCTGTGCCTATCCCTGAGCAGCCACTTGGGCCACAGACATGATTGGCAAGGCCTAGGTTATGTGTCAGTGTCTGACTGTAGGTGAAAGGTCAGCCATGCTTATATGAGCTGAGAGAATTCTAGGGGAAGAGAGATGTCAAGAGGAAAATGGAGGGACCATTACCAGAAGCAGGAAATGGATGCTAGACAGACACAAATGGGCAGCTGCTGGAGAAATCTGGGAGTCAGTGACTCACACGGATTCCAGGTTGCATTTTTCCCATGTGGTGAGGAATCTGGGGAAGTCAGTCCTAGGCTGACAGCACCTTCAATTGCTTCATGTTCTATTACTTTGCTTCCTTTTCTTCCTTCCTTCCTTTTTTTTTTTTTTTTTTCCTTTTCTTTTTTAGGCTAAAACAATCTGTGCTGGGTTGGAATGGGTTTCAGAAGCTGTAGGATGCAGTGCAGATAGGAGGGGTGTCGATGCTGTTATCATTTCCCTTTTTCCCCCCCTTGTGTTCCTCCAGGTCATTTTTCTACCCCACAAAGGAGGGTAAAGCAAAGAAACCTGAGGAGACAACCAGTAGCAGCAGAGAGGCGGAGCCCCCTCCAAAGTATGTACAGGGACCAGGATGTGGGATATTCCCTAAGTGGTCAAAGTTCTCTGGGTTGCAAGTGTTACAAATCTCATTCAAAATATCTCAGACTCCAAAAGGAAATGTTTTATTCATATAGCTAGAACTCATAAGGCAGGTCCAGTTTCAGGCTAGATCCAGGACCTCAGAGTTGTCTTCAGGGCTCTGTTTCTACATGTCTTGGCTTCTTTCTAGACTAGGCTGCTCTACAAGGACATGGTCTCAGGGAAGACTTTGCCTGGGTCATGTGATCACCCTTGGGCCAGTCAGCTTGCTAGAGCATGTACTTGAGCCAGATTTAGTTCCTGTCCCTCAGTCAGGACCCTGTGCAGTTTTACTTCCTGTGTCCCAGTTTTCTCACATGTGAAAGAGTATCTAATCTACACCAGGCTGTGGTAGATTCCATGAGTGAACAGATGTACATTTTGTAGAATGGTACTTCTTTCATAAAAGGTACCAGTGTCAAGTAATGAATTGACAAAGTGGCCAGTATCAAGTAATGAATTTTTCCAACATCCTGAATTTTCAGATCTGGTTCTTTAGTGTACACATTACTATAGTTACATGTGCTTTTGGTTTTGTTTTCTGTGGTTTATTTAATTTGAAAAAAAGATCATACCATATACATCTTATGTACACTTTGATTAACCTGTCTCTTCAGCTGACCTCATGTTGTAGAGGTTTTTTCCACCCATTAGCACTGGCTCGTCTTACTTCTTTCACCCTCTGCCTGTGCTCCATTTTATTGATATTCTGTAGAAATTGTTTAGCATTCCCCTACTACTGGGTATTTCAGTTGTTTCCGATTTGTGGTTGTAACAAGTCTGTGCTACAGGGAGTAATCTATATGTTGGTCTTGGGCATGTGTGCAGATGTTTTTATGTAACAAAGATAGCCACATGTGGAGTTGTACGTGGTAATTATAAAACATCAACTCAGAGACATACCTAAAGCAAAAATTTAAACTTCTTCCAGTGTTCACTTCCCAGAGGAACTACTTTAACCAGTTTGTGATAATTCACCTAACACAGTTATTGGCATGTGGTAGGCACTCAATAAATACTCCTTGAATGAATGAGTGTTCCCCACACTTTCTAACAAGGACTATCTGGTCACTCAAGTAGTTGGCATAATGCCTGACATAATAGATTCCAAATTCAAATGCCTTTGTATGTTTTAAAATAACAAAAGAAGGGCTATTATAAATGCAAATTGCTTGTGTATTATTGGTAAAAACTAATTTTTCTTTACATTTCTGAATTCACTATTCAGAAAATATATATTGAGTATCTGGTATGTTCTAGACCCTGTGGGTTCAGTGGTGAGTAAAATGAATGACCATCCCTCTTGTGGGTTCATGGCTGATTTTTTTTTTTCCTCAACCAAAAAGCCATAGAGCCATCTCTTGGCTTTGCATATGAACCTGCATTCTTCATAACAGTGTTCCATAAACTGAGTGTCCATTTTGGTAAGTAGGAACTTGTTGGTATAAGTGCTGGGCTCTGTTCAGACTGCCTGCAAAAGCCCAGAGACACAGGCCATGTTCTCAGTGCCTGCATGACCTCCATCAGCACGAATGGCCCCTGTATCGTGGTGAGCTGTCTGTGACCCTCACAGATCTAGAGCTCAGAGCCAGTGTCAGGGAGGAGGTTGGACTACTTTGTCAGTAACCAGAGTCAGTGTGAGTTAAAGTAAATGTTACCCTTCTCATAGGAGACCCCGAGCTGCGGGCAGTGTTGGGCAGGTGGGTGGCTCTGTACTGCCAGGCTGTCCTGAGGACCCAGGCTGCTGCCCTCATCTGCATTGTCCATGAGTGGGCAGATCAGTTCTAGCGTGCAGCAGCATAGAGGGCTGGCAGTTAGGAGCAGGTTGCACACTTCCACTGTGCCACCTACATCCTATTGATCAGAACTTACCACCCGGCCATACCTCACTGCAGGGTGACTAGGGAGAGTCTGTGGCTGGGTGGCCATTAGCTTGCAGAAACTCAGGGGCTTCCATGACTAAAAGAGACTGTCGGGGCTGGGGATGTAGCTCAGTTGGTAGAGTGCCTGCCTCGCAAGCACAAGGCCCTGGGTTCAATCCCCAGCACTACAAAAAAAAAAAAAAAAAAAAAAGAGACTGTCTCCCAGGGGATGTTGAAAGCCAACCCTGCCACTGCCTCTAAGTATGGCCTGTCTCAGGATGGGCACTAAGGGGACCTCTGGAGACCTGGGACAGAGGAGTGAATGGATGATAGGGAGTGTGTGCCTAGGAGGCACCTAGAAAATACCCCTTGACAGCTTGAAAGGCAGGAAGGAAGAAACATAGTGAGGCAGCTGGAGCTTTGGGGGCAGTGCTGCCACGCTGCCTAAGGCCCACATACCCTGTCTTCCAGAGTGGCACTGAAGGAGCGGAATGGAGTGCTGCCCGAGAATGACTCGCCAGTGAAGAGGCCAGGAAGGAAGGTGGCCCGAGTCCTGAGCAGTGAGGGGGAGGAGGATGAAGCCCTCACCCCACCCAAAGGCCAGGTGGGTCCCCATCAGCCTACCCATTTATACTAGAAGAAACCCTAATCCCCATTTGCCTATGGCCCTGGGACATTCCCCAGGAGTGGGACAGGTGCCCTGGAGCACAGAGCTGAAGGTGTCAGTGCAGCAGGCTGCCAAAAGCAGTCCTTTGGCCCATGACCAGGCCAGCTGGAAGGAGGCTGGGAAATGTGGATTTCATTGGGGCCATCTGTGCATAGCTGAATGTCAGATTCTGCTACTTAAACAGCATTGTTAACGGGTTCGTGTGGGGAGAATCTGGCACCAAAACACTATGCCGGCAAATGGAGGATGACCCAGTGGGACGGGATGCCTGGATTAGGGCCAGGACTGTGGGCCAGGAAGGAGGGTAAGCACAGAGGCTCCAAGTCTAGCTGCTCTCAGGTGTTTGGGAGCTGAGCGTGACAGGTGGTCCCTCCTGTCTCCCCTCATCTAGAACTGGTTTCTTTCCCTTTCCAGAAGCCTGTGCAAGACTCCCCACAAGGCTGTCCTCCCAGTCCTGCCATGTCTTCTGGGAATAGCCCCTCCCTCTCCAACACCTCCCCCGTGGACATCTCACCATCAGGGATCCCGAAGCGTCTCACTGGTAAAGACACCCGGGCCCTTGCCCTTTCAGCTGCTGTTTTTCTCCCTGCTAGGATTTTTGCACCAGACAGCCATCCTTACCATGGCCCTGATCTCTGCACTAGGGTCAACAGCACATCCTCAGCATCCACTG
>JAJEJO010052728.1:0-86922 GCA_020662805.1 Glaucomys volans | reverse complement strand
GGGCTCCTGGGCTCTGCCTCAGAGACAGATTTGGGGGAATCTGAGGGCCCTGGAATGTGCATTTCACAGACACCCCAGGTCATTGCAATCCAAGTACTCCGCTAGCGAGTTTTATTTATTTATTTTGGGGGGTAGCAAGGATCGAACCCAGGGGTGCTTTACCAGAGTCATGCATCCAACCCTTTTTTTAAAAAAAGTTTTTATTTTGAGACAGGATCTGGTGAGTCACTCAGGGCCTCAGTTTTGAAAGTTGCTGAGGCTGGCTTTGAAGTTGTGATCCTCCCGCCTCACCCTCCTGAGCCCCTGGGATGACAGGTGGTACTGGGGATTGAACCCAGGGGCACTCCACCATTGAGCCACATCCCCAGTCCAGCAGCAGTGACCACTGGGATTGAGCCACATCCCCAGTGACAAGGTCTCACTGAGTTGCTTAGGGCCTTGCTAAGTTGCTGAGGCTGGCTTTGAACTCTCGATTCTCCTGCCTCAGCCTCCCAAGTGCTGTCATTACAGGTGTGCACCACCGCACCTGGCTTCCCTAGTGCATTTTAAAGACAGTGTAAGAAAGGTCACAGGTGCTCCATCTCACAGCAATGGGCAGCACCCTGGGAGAACCTTTCCTTTATTAGCTCCCCGATGGCCTTTACTTTGATCTGAGGGATCTGGGTTCAAATCTACCCTGCATGTTACGTGAGTTTGCGAGTCTTCCCCAAGCCTCCCTTTTTCTCTGTTTCTATGGAAATCTGCATTTCGGTATGCACAGCTGCTGGGGTGCGGAACAAGATGGGGGGTGATAGGATGGAGGACACGGGGTGCACAGAGCAGCCCCTGATTTTGTAGCACAACTACTTTTTTCTGACTCTTTGAAAAAGAATGTGCCTCGTTTGCCGGTGACAAAAATGGTTAAAAAAATCAACAGTCCAGAAACATCACAAATGAATCGGGAGTCCCCTGTGAGCCCAGCCTGGTAGGAGAAAATCCCGGTAGACAGTTTGGGAGCACTGCCTTCTGTGCAAATACAAGGAAGCGCGGGGTCCCCTGGAGCATTCTGTTCGGCAGCTCTGGGTTGTTGATCATGGGGGTTTTTCCCAGGTGGAACATCCAGATGCGCTCTTCTCTCTTTGTGGGGTGGCTGACTGATTTGGAGCCAGCCTGACAGATGACAGGATGGACAGGGACAGCTCAGGAAGGCAGACTAGCTGCATGATGTGGGGACCATTTGGCTCCTGTCTGGAAACAGCCTGAGTGCCCCCTGAGCTCCGGTCATGATACCAAGGGGCTGATGGGAGGGTGGAGCGTCAGCGTGCCAGGGGGACATGACACCTCTCCTAACTCCATGCATTTTGCAGTTCGGTGACCGAGGCCCTGGCAAGGGAGGCTGTCCAAGGTCACACACCACCTTTGCCGTCACCCCTGGACTTGAATCCTGCACCCTGCCTCTTTCACTTATTTTTTCATTCTCTGCCCCTGGGCTGTATTTTGATGTGTGTTTCACATGTGTGCTGTGACGTGTTGACGCATTTATTGGGATGCACACAGCAGAGCGATCGCTGACGTCCAGCACATTGATAGAGCATCGTCTCACATCGCTAGGCTTCTTTCCTTTCTGTGGTCAGACTGCTGACCTCTGCTCTCCTGGTCACTGAGCTGCCCGGGCCGTGCGCAGCTGCCCACCAGGGTCCTGGATCTCCCCTCCTCTGCAGGGCCACCCGAGCTCTGGGCCCTACGCTGTCCATCCGTGTGCTTGTCTTCTTACCTTTTGGGGCATGAACTTGAAGCCTGAAGGCTGCGTTTTGGAATAATAATACCACGAAGTCCTGATCCCTTGGGCATTTATAGTTGGTCAGTTCTTTGGAAAACAAGAAAAATAAAAGCAAAAATTAAGTCAGTACACCTGGGGATTAATTTAAAAAAATTTTTTTTTTAAAAAAGTTAAAACACATACAGCTTCACTTCCTGGGTTATCTGGGTAAGAACACATCCTTTTACATATTAACTTCTGACACAAGTTCTGCTCCTTTCTCTCTCTCTCTCTCTTTTTTTTTTTCATACTGGGAATCGAACCCAGGGGCACTCCACCACTGAGCCACATCCCCAGCCCTATTTTGTATTTTATTTAGAGACAGGGTCTCACTGAGTTGCTTAGGGCCTTGCTAAGTTGTTGAGGCTGTCTTTGAACTTGTGATCCTCCTGACTCAGCCTCCCAAGTGCTGGAATTACAGGCGTGCGCCATCGTGCCCGGCTCCTTTCTCTCTTAATACATATCCTTACTATACAACCAAATGATCCCCAGTCTTGACTGTTTTTTTTTTTTTTTTGGTACTGAGGATTGAACCTAGGGGCACTTAACCACTAAACTGAAACCCCAGCCCTTTTTATTTTTTTTATTTGGAGACAGGGTCTTGCTAAGTTGTTTAGGCCCTCCCTCACTAAATCGCAGAGGCTGGCCTTGAACTCACGATCTTCCTGCCCCAGTCCCCCAAGTCACTGGAATTACTACAAATCTGTGCCAATGCGCCCAGCTCAGTTTTAACTTCTTCAAAGTAATGTGAATACAAAAACTTATTTTTTACTTCTAGTTTTTGCAACTACATGGATTTGACAGCTTTTAGAACAGCAACTCACCTTTATTAATTTCTTCCAAAGCATTCAGCCTACCTGTCATGGAAAGGTCTAGCCATGTTCTCCAGGTTCACATGCTAGCCATGTTCTAGCATGTTGTCTAGCCATGTTCTCCAGGTTCTTGTGCTAATTGAATAGAGGATTACAATAAAACTACAACTTGCAAAAGGAGGCTGGAAATGCATGCAGTTGATACTAAGTGAGCACAGTTGTCCCCTGTCAGGGCAGGTGGCCCACAGGGAGCCACAGAGAGGTCCAGGCTGAGAGCACCCACAGGCAGTGGGTGTCTGTCCATCTGTGTGTGGATTTTAAGCTTCTGAAACATGTCTTGGAGATGCCATGGGTGAGGTGACCAACTTTGGCTTCTATCCACCTTTGGTTTGGACCATGTATTAGGCCATTTCTGTTACTATAATGAAATACCTGAGGCAGGATTCTTTACAAAGAAAATAGGCTTATTCAACTAACAGATTCTCCCCATCATCCTGAGGGAGAATGATGATCCCTCCTGAAAGGAGGCTGGTTAAGAAGAGCTTCCATTAAAATAGCTGTTTTTACTGAGCATTTACTATGTGCCAGGCACTGGGATAAGTTTGCCATCAATCATTTCACTGAATCCCAAAGCAATTCTGTATGTTACTGCCCTTGTTTTGAAAGTTGAGAAAACTGAGAATCAGATAAGTATTTTGCTTGCTTTAAAGTCATGCAGATAGTGAGTATTGGACCAAGAATCCTGCCACACAAAGACCAATAATGTCCTGAAGACTGTCCTCTCAACTACGGGGCTCCATGACTTCTCCCTGACAACCTCTGATTTGTTCAAGGGTGGTGCTGTGGAGGGCACTGCAGGGAGAAGGGTCAGTGGCCCAGTGAGTGACCCCTTCCTGCCACCCCACCCCCACCCCAGATTGCTGATTTGACCACAGAGCTTGCGGATGAGCGCTTCAAAGGGGACGTGGCTTGCCAGGTGCTGGAGAGTGAGCGGGCAGAGCAGCTTCAGGCCTTCCGGGAGGCCCAGGAGCTCAAGGTGAGTGTTCAGGGTGACTGATGGGGGTGATGGCATGGGCAGGCCTGCCTCCCGGTGCTCACACCTGGGATCGGTAAGCCTAAGTAGGATGCACAGGTTGACCAACTTCCATGCTTAAGGACCTCAGGGACAGTGGATCTTCCTAAGATGTGGCCTTGATGGTGCCATGTATGGAAAGTGCTTGGCCAGGGAGGCACGAGGGTGAGGATTGAGCAAAAGTGGACAGTCCTGGTGTTGGAGGTGCCATGGGTGAGGTGACCAACTTTGGCTTCCATCCACCTTTGATTTGGACTGTGTATTAGTCCTTTTCTGTTACTATTCTGAAATACTTGAGGCAAGAATCTTTTTAAAGAAAATAGGTTTATTTAACAGATTTAGAGGCTGGAAGTCCAAGATTGGGTATCCTGATTGGTTTGTCCTCTGGTGAGGGCCTACCAGCAGATGGCCTCATGGCCAGAGTGCATGAGATCCCAGTGCCAAATAGAAAGCCTGAGTGAGGGGCGGGTCCAGGCTTGCTCCTTGTATAACAACCTTCCTGCGAGAACAAACTTGCAGTCCCACCAAAACTAATCTGTTCCAAGGCGAGCAGGCTCTCAGTGAGCTGAGGACCCCCTACCAGGCCCCACCTCTTCACACCACGAAGGCCCATCCCCCAACACATGAACCCATGGGGACAAACTCAAACCATACCCGAGTCATGGCATGCCTTGATCCCTTTCTTCCAGAGCAAGTATGAGCAAGTCCAGAAGAAATTGGAAGAAGTAGAGAAACAGTTGGAAGAAGCCCAGCAGAAACTTCAGCTGAATGACTTGGAGAGGAACCATGCTGGGGGAGGTGAGCAGCCTGGGACCCTTGGACTTGGACGTTGGTAGACATGGCTGCCTTTTTATGTAACTGGTTCATGGATGCATGCTGAGAACCTGCTATGTCCTGCAAACACCATCAGGGGCTGGGGCTTAGGCCAAGCAAACAGGCACAGCCCCTCAGTCCCATGCAACAATGACAGGCACTGTATAATGCAAAATTATAGTATCCACTTTTGGTTTGGCCCATGTATTAGTCCTTTTCTGTTACTATAATGAAATACCTGAGGTAGGATGCTTCACAAAGAAAATAGGTTGATTTAACTAACAGATTATGCCCATCCTCCTGGGGGCATAATGATGATCTGTCCTGCCAGGAGGCTGGTTAAGAAGAGCTTCCATTAAAGTAGCCATTTTTATTGAGCATTTATTATGTGCTCAAAATAATAAATATCCATGTGACAGGTACTGTAAAATGCAAAGAATGTGAACATGGTGGCTCTATGAAAAAGACCCTCACATTCCTGGACTATTTTAAATATGAGTTTGAAAAGGTGAAGCCTCTGCAGTTGCGTTTCTGGCTTCGATCTTGATTCCATCTTAGTGGATGTGTGGCTTTCAGTTTAAAAACCAATTGCTGTGCCTCAGTTTCCCCACCTTCAATGGGGACAGTTCTGATGCGTAGAAATCGTGCATGGCCCCATCTGTGTGGCGCAGATGATGGACAGCTGCTTGCTGATGTATCAACATTATCATGAGCAACCTTGGGGCCACGTCTGTCCTCATGCCACCCAGTGCCCCCATTTCAGAGATGATACAGCTGCATCCAGCCCTGCCTGATGAGGTGAGGGGTCTCCTCCCTTCCCCAGTGAGGGGTGTGCCTGGTGGTGCCAGGATTTTCTGGGCAGGACCTTCATACACAATTGCCTGGGGACATCTCCCGGGTGGATGGCATGGTGACGCCCTTGTCAGCTTGCCACCCTGCCTCTTAATTCTCCCCAGCCTAATGGAGTCAGGTGAGGGGGTGTCCAATGTGTCAGCATCTCTAAAATGCCAGCATCATGCCCTCAGTGTCCCCAGAGAATTTATGCCCTTGAAATGTCAGGGACCCTCAGAGGAACAGAAGTCAGGCGTCTGCAGAAAGGAGACGAGGTGCGCTGGATTTCTGCTGCACTCCCGCCCCGCGGGCATCCTGGACACCCCCAGGGCGGACATTTCCCAGGAAGGTCAGCGCAGAGGGGTTTGAGAGTCGTGGATGTGGGAGTCCCAGCAGGCAGGGTTCCCGGGAGACTCTCGGCACCAGCTGCATCTGACGGAGATGCGGAGATGCGTGTCTAAACGAGGTTCCCTGGTTGGTTTCCTCTGGAAAGACCAGGGAGTCGCTGAGCTCAGGAGCACATCAGTCACCATACTAAATAGGCTCTGGGCTCTGGATGCTCATTCGGGGAAGTCAACCCACAAATATTTTGGTTTTCATTATGAAAGTAATACATACTCATTAAAGAAAATTTCTAAAATAGAGGAAAGTTGAAAGAAGCAATAAAACACTTTAATCCTACCACTGCAGCGGCCCCACACCTGCCTCTGTGGATCAAGCTGGAGTATTAATTATAAAAAATATACATTTTCTTTATGCATGGTTAAATATTTAAAGAGAATCTTTAATGATGTGCACCCAGCACTGAGCTGGATGCTGTGGGGGTTATAGGAGGATTTTGGTTGGGACTTGCTTTCAAGAAACTTGCAAGCTGGGTGTGGTGGTGCACGCCTGTAATCCCAGCATTTGGGAGGCTGAGGCAGGAGGATTGCAAGTTCAAAGCCAGCCTCAGCAACTTAGCGAGGCCCTAAGCAACTCAGTGAGACCCTGTCTCTAAATAAAATACAAAATAGGGCTGGGGATGTGGCTCGGTGGTGGAGTGCCCCTGGGTTTAATCCCCAGTACCAAAAAAAAAGAAAGAAATTTGCAATATAAATGTGGAAATCAGATAAATCCAGGGAAGAGTGACTGAATGATGAAGGACTGAGTGATAACACCCTGACCAGCAGTCAGTCCCCTGGGAGGGGAGCTGGAGGTGGAGATGATTCTTGAAGGATGGAGAACTGTCTCCTCACCTGCCATATTGCCCCCAGGGCCACGCCCTCTGAGCACCTTGCAGAAGTCGGCCAAGGGCAGCTGTAGAAATGCCTGCTGCCGCCTTGCTGCTTGCTACCGTAAGACTTTTTCCTGGTGGGTGACAGGATTCCTTTCCCGCCGTGATATTATGTACTCTGGTAGAAAACTGAATCAGTTTTAATTCCTTAATTCCATATCATCCTCCTTTTAACTTAGTGATATGGAAATCTTTAGTCTCTTCTGAGACCATGATCCATTTATCCATACACACACCTATGCATCTGTCCTGTTATTCATTCATCTTTCCATTACTTTTCATTTATGTATCAATTTATCTATCCATTTGTCAATCCATTTATCTGTCTGTTCACTTATCCACCCATCCATCCATCCATCCATCCATCCATCCATCCATCTATCCATCCATCCATCCACCTACCTATCCATCCATCCATCCACCCACCCATCCATCCACCCATCTCCATCCATCCATCCATCTACCCACCCATCCATCCACCCATTCATCCACCCATCCATTCATCCATCCATCCATCCACCCACCCATCCATCCACCCATTCATCCACCCATCCATTCATCCACCCATCCATCCACCCATCCATCCGCCCATCCCTCCACCCATCCATCCACCCACCCACCCATCCACCCATCATATATGCTAAGGAGTCACAGCTTCTCTGACCTTAAGAATTATTGAATTTCTTTGGAAAAAGAAAATATGAGTCCATAAAGGCCATTGGACAGTATAAGGTAATGGATCGTAGAACAATGGGCCATCAAGAACTCGAGAGAGTTGGAGGTGGTCAGAACAGGTTGTCTAGAGGAAGTATTTTATAAACTTGGATAATAAGCATCGCTTCCTAACCTGAAGTCCAAGGCTGAGGTTCAGAGTTCCATGAATACTATGAAATTGCATCCAAAGAGCCAAGAAAGTGGAAGAGAGGCCAAACTGGCCTCATCCTCACCTGGCCTCCTATCCTGGCTTCCTTGACTCTGTTAAACAGCAGATGAGTGGCAGATGCGCTTCGATTGTGCTCAGATAGAGAATGAGTTTCTCAGAAAGCGTCTCCAGCAGTGTGAAGAGAGGCTGGACTCAGAGCTGACATCCAGGAAAGAGCTGGAGCAGAAGGTAAGAGGGCAGTGGACAGCCTGCGCCACACAGGTATCAGGGAGTGGGCAGGTGAGTGATCCATGTGTTGGGGAGGGAGAAGGGAAAGGAGAAAGAGCCCACCAGCCATTTCTTGGTTTTCCACCTCTGCTGCTGTTACAAATTCTGGTCACTGTGAGAAATGGACACTATTTTCTGTACCCATGGGTCTTCAGTCCAAGTGCGGACCGCTTGGAGGTGCTCAGAGCGCACACATTAGCTCAGGATCATCTCAGTTCCATTTCCACTTCTGCTCGGTCCTTGTGAAATCCACATTACCTTTGGGGCCTTAAGTTGTCTTCTATAAGATCGTTGCGATATACTTCTAATGTGATCACTGTAACTGTTCCCGTTGCCTCTGTTCTGATGTGACCTCCAAGTCTCATGGAGACCAGGCGACAACCTACCAGTTCCCTTCCTCCTCCAGCCTCTCCTCCACCCGACTAAGCTGTAGCACAGACACCTTCAGGAGTCTCTTTTAGCATCTCATGCTATGCGACTCTCCTTTTCCCCTTGTTTTGTGAGTTTTGATTGCGGGCTCCTCCCCAGCAGTTCCCTCTGCTCCTCCCCCATAGTCCTAGGTGTTGTGCATTTTGGAATTTTTTTTAATTTAAATCTTCCTCATGGCGATGTCTGTGTGTATTTAGCTGCTTTTATTGCGAGTTGATCTTCAGCAGATTTTTTCCTTACTCTGCATTGATTCCCCGGGAGTCCTTTGTGGCGGGGCGGGGAGTGCGCCACTAGAAGCCACACTGTCCTGCTTTCTTCCGTCCCTGAGATGACACTGTATTGTCAGTCTCAGATTTTTGTGAGATATGAAAGTGTTGACCTCTGAACCCACACCAGGCCTAGATCTACAGTTTTGATTCTTATGGAGACGCTTTCTTCCCCAAATAGAGCCAGAGGAGAAGCAAGCTTTCTTACCACCTGCCAGGCCAGTGGGTGGAGCTTTTCTCCTCCCTTCCCCCAGGCCTAGCTCTTGGTGGACCCTGACTGTGCAAGGGCCTCCTTGCTGGCTGCCCGCCTTCCACGGGTCCAGGGCCTTCCCTCCTGTCCCTGGATATTCAAACAGAACACCCTGTCCTTGGAGGCTCTCCCTGGCTGCCAAGATACCAGCATCTCCCTTTCTTGTTCTGCCTTTTTTTTTCTGTATTTCTGATACCCTGAAATTCCCCCTTCTTGAAAACAAAATAGATAATACAGGTATAAGGTAGTCTTCCTTCTCTATAATAGTCTTCTCTAGCCTTCCAGGTGTAGCACAGGGAGAGCCTGACCCCTTGCTTGTCTGCGGTCTCCTGTGGTCATCCCTGGTCCACATTCTAGCACGTCTGCCCTCTTAACCAACGGCGCACAGGTCGACGGCTCAAGCAGCCCCGCCTGGTAGCCTTTGCCAATTCCCCTGGTGTAAACACTTCTACCATCGCCATTCGAATGGCCATTGTGATGTCACTGGGCATGGAATCTGGAAGGCACGTGCAGAACTGGCTCTTGTCTGCAGACTCTGGCATGCCTCTCGCCACCCGTTCTTAAAGTTCTCAACTTAAGTGCCACTCTCAGAGAGTCTTCCCTGATGTAGATGGGGAGTCCCTGAATTAGTTCCCTAAATTTAAGGCTTATTGTGCGGTATTGTAATTATCCATTTATTTCTCAGTCTCTACCATTGGATGGAACAGCTCGGGGGGTGGAGACTCTGATAGGAGCCTGTCTTCCTGTTATATCCCCAATGTGAGAGCAAAGTACCACCCGATCCCCCAGCAGAGGTGGGTGAGTGAGGTCACGTGGGATCCCATGAACTTCGGAAGTGAGGCTCAGCCTCCTCCCTGGAGGTGGCGATGGTTTTACTGGTCATTTCCAAGATGGAAGTACCACTGTGATTCTCAGGAGCGATCCTAAACTGTGGGCACACAGAGGGCCAAGTTCGGGGAAGCAGTTGGTTCTTTAATAACAAATTATAAAGCCAGGTCAGTTTCCCTAAGGAAGAGGGGAATATTCATGCTACATTAAAAAGTAATAAAGCCTCAACCTTTTCTGAGCCGCCAAATATAAGAAAACATCCCATTTGCCTTCAAATACTGAATTTAGAATTACAGGCTTCATTAACTCAGAGTTTTGCTTATTTAAAGCAATTTTTAATGAGGCCATTTCTTCAAAGCGAATGTGCTGCGTTGCAGTCTTGCCCAGATCTAAACTAGGACATTCGGGAGGGTGTTTCCTGGAGGAAGACCCAGGCGGCTTCGCTTCCCTGTCTGTCAGAAGTCAGGCACATTCTGCTTGACGCAGCCCGTCCCAAGTGCCATCAACTGCTGTCACCTTTCTGACCGCCTTTTGAGCTTCCAGGACAAATTGAGTTGTTTTGGCAGCTCTGTGGCTGATCCTGGCAAATGTCCCCCAAGGAAGCCAGTGACAGGGCTTGGGGTTCCCTGGTACTCAGGGGGCATCAGGTGGAGCCAGGGTAGAAATTCTGTGGGAGTTTTGGCAGGAGGTTTATTGAGGGATGTGCAAACGACCCTAAAAGACCAATAGAATTATCCCCATTTTACATGTGAGCAAACTGAGGTCCAGGGAAGCTTCCTGAAGGTGACCTAGAAAGTCAACAGATGGAGTCTGGGATAGATAGAAATGTTGAAGTGTTTCCCAAACATTACGCTGACTTGGGAGTGGTGGCTCCTGGATCAGGAAGGCCGGTGGCGCCCACAGAGCAGGCGGCTCCTCTGTTCCTCCCACAGCTCGCTGAGCTGCAGAGCGCGTATGAGGCAGCCAAGCGAACAGCTCACCAACTGAAGAGGAAGTGCCACCACCTGACCTGGGACCTGGAGGACACCCGCGTCCTGCTGGAGAACCAGCAGAGCCGAAACCACGAGTTGGAGAAGAAGCAGAAGAAGTGAGTTGTGTCCCATGATGTCACCTGGGCCACCAGGGTGGGCAGCATTGGTGCTGGGGTCCCCTGAGGTCTCTGGATTCTCTTCTGAAGGACAAGTTCTGATCCAGGGGACTTAAGCCCCTGGTTCTCCCCCACTTTTCCTTCCCCTCCTTCCTCATACGTTATTCCTGTAGGTTCTACCAAAAATCCAGCAAAAAAAAAAAAAAAAAAAAATTCGCTATTCTTACCCAGTTGTATGACCTTGGGGAATTTTCTTGGCTGCTCTGAGCCTCAGCCTCTTCATTTGTCAAGTGGAAGGTTTGTGGGGGGAGATCAAGTCAGCTCAGCGTGGTGGTCAGGAGCCCAGGTGCTGCTTAAAACCATCGGGTTCAGGTACCAGCTGTGCCTCTTGCTAGCACTGACCCTGAGCTGGTCATTCAACCCTTCTCCGCCTCCGACTCCTTACCTGTAGGATGAGGGTGAGGCGCCCCCTGGTGGTGAGGACTACACGACGTGGTCGGTAGCTCCCAATGGACTGAATTTGGGTTTTATCCTCAGTACTGACAAAAAAAGAGTTCCTGACCTTCTCATTTAGGGCTTGGACTCTCGGGTCCTGGGAGCAATTCTGGCAGGGACTGGAACTTGCATATCCACAAAATTTCAACTTTTGAACTGAACGTACACACCAGCCCCCATAAGGGCTTTGCTGTGAACCAAGCGCGCATGGTTTTCCAGACATGCCGGGTTGCTGGGGTGCCAGGAGGACGGTCCCAGCCAGGCGGGAGGAACCGGGTCGGTGGCCACGCCCACATTCCCGCGCTTTCTAGGCAAATCCTCGCAGCTGGAGGTTCCGCCCCTGCACTGCTGGGCTGGATCGAAGTCCCTCAGTTTGCCTGGTGAGGTTAAAAGCGAACAGGGTGTCCTGCTGGGAGCCTGAGAATCTCTAGTAGAGACTTCCAGAGGTCAAATAGGTAGAGTGCAACCTCTCTTTTAGAATATTCAGGATGAAATGCCTAAAATCGTTCCTATGTGGTTTTGCGGGGGACGCCTCTTTTCCAAGACATAGCAGGCAGAATTATATTTCCATGACAGTGTTATGGATTCCAAATTCCACCTGCATTAAATATTATTTTTTCATTTATCCTTGAGCTTTCCAGATCTAGTTTCTGCATTTGGAAAAAAATAATGAACCTTGAATATGGTCAGCATGCTCCCCCAAGTGACAGAGGGTTATTTTCATCTTCCTCTGCTCGCTTTCCCAACTCCCCCTCAGTACTCTGGCTCAGTCTCACCCTTGCACTGGAGAAAATGGTTCAAGTCCACCGTGGCCACTTGCTGGGTGACCTTGCCAAATGACATGTCTCTGGGCCAGTCAGGGACTAACCACATTTTGGAGGAATCCTTGGACTTAACAGGTCACTGAAGAACATCCTGAGTGACCCCAGCCATAGCATGAGAGGGGCACCTCCATTGTCCCCAGCTTCCTCCCAGCTGTGACGCTCATCTCTGGCCTCTTGCTCCTGTTCTGAGGGCCTCAGCTCTCTGACGGGTGGGGCTGGCCTCTGGAATTGGTACAGCCAGAAAGACTCCATCTGTCTGGGACTTTCCTTCTTCCCCTTGGACAGAAGCCCTCATTCCAGGGACTTCAAGCCTCCCATGATGCACCCCCCAGCAGTCCTCCTCTCCAAAGGCACCTGTCTCTCGCTGCCCCCCATTCTGCTCCCGCCTCGTGGCAGAAGCACCTTCTGATGCTAACAGGGCTTTGATTTCCTGGTGGAGCAGCAGAGGTCTCAGGCTGAGGGTGGAGTCCAGGCGGAAGGACAGTAGCAAGCAGGGCTCTAGGTGTCGGCCACCGTCCTTGGGGCTCTCCACACTCCTGCACATTGCAGATGCGCTGCCAGCTTAGCTTGCTGGCCCAGGATGCTGTGGTGTCCCTGCACTGGTGGCTTCTCATCGCCATTCTGCCTTCTAAGTTCAGAGGGGCCCGGAATGGTCCCATAATGAGTTGGGTTCCGGTTGTCATGGCTACCCATGGGTCACAGGGTTCAGCCCCAGGCTGAACTCTCGGGAAAGCCTGTTGCTAGGCTCGCTGACTGCCACCACCTGGACCGCAGGCCTGCCTCTGAGGGGTGTACGGGGTGTGCCAGGCTGTCTGGCTTCGGGTGGGTATTGTCGGTGTGTTCTAGAAGCTGGAGTCTGGAGGAGACTCTTGTTGGCATCAAGTGGCCTGTTTGCTCGTGGACTCCTCTGGAACGTCAGTCGCTGGCTCCCACTGGCTCCCTTCACCTATCCAAGGGCATGGACAGGGAGACAGGGCTGGTGAGACCCTAGGGAAACCAGGTACAAGCTCACTTCCACTACTTTGGGATTCAGAACCAAGTCACTCTCTGAGCCTCAGGCTCCTCTGGGAATGGGTGTCCTAACATACATCTTCCTGTATTGTCACCAGGACTCCAGAAGTCCCAGTGCAGGGCCAAGCACATGGCACCCATGGAGCCTCACCATCCTGTTGTCACCCTATTTCCATTCAGTGGCAGCAAATAGCACTTCTGGGATGATGTCACCAACAGCCAATTAGAAAGCTTCCGGGCGGGTCCATCAGGAGGGCTCCCTTATGTGATGTGATTGGCTTTCTCAGGAGTCTGAGACTTTGAAGGACCAGCTCGTATCCTGGGACATGTCACTAAGGTCCAAGTCCCAGGAGCCACACCAAGCCCTCTGGAGCATTAGGACTTTCTGTTTGTGACTCAGAGTCCACCCTTACCGAGGCCTGGCAAAGGAAAGTCCAGGAAGTTCTTCTTACCCAGAGGTCCCTGGGGAGAGCCGGGTGACTCTCGGGAGCACTGTCTTGTCTTTGTGTCTTCTGCTGGGGAACAAAGACAAGATGTCCAGCATCTCTTCAAAACCCAGCACACTTTGGCTAATAAAGGCATCAGCCAGATGACAGGGCATGAAATATAAAGTGCAGAACATCCTCTGTTAGCCGGAGATGATGAAGTGGCCGTACATATTGGATACAAGTGTCTCCATACATATATGTGCATCTACATATGTTTGTTCTTGGGTCAGTGAATTTAAGGTGCCAGACCGATAGAGTTCATGGTCGTGATGTACTTTGGCCAATCAGATATGTTCTCCTCCCTCTCCATGTATACCTATATGTTTTATATAGCTTCATATAAATCATATTCTACATCTGTGTCTAGTCTATTCTAGTTTTATTTTATGTACTTTTATCAGGTTTTTAATAAGCATTCAGTGTTTCGCACAAATGCTATGTAGGTGCTAAGAAATTCCTCTGTGGCTTTCCAGCTCCCGGCCTTGTCCACAACCTCCCACAGGAGCCAGGAGCCACCCCTCCATGGCTCCGCCTCCTCCCCTCCAGCCCCCCCCCCCCCCCCCCCGCCCCGCCTCCCCCCCCCCAGCCCCGCCTCCTCCCCTCCAGCCCCGCCCCCCCCCCCCCGGCTCCGCCTCCTCCCCTCCAGCCCCGCCCCACCTCTGGCTCCGCCTCCTTCCCTGCAGCCCCGCCCCACCTCTGGCTCCGCCTCCTCCCCTCCAGCCCCCGCCGACCTCCGCCAGGGTTTCCCCGCTCCGGTGCCATGACGTGTTCTGCCTTGGTCAGGTTTGACATGCAGCTGGCCCAGGCCCTGGGGGAGTCCGTGTTTGAGAGGAGCCTGCGTGAGAAAGTGTCGCAGGAGAACAGCAGTGTGCGGTGGGAGCTGGGGCAGCTGCAGCAGCAGGTCAAGGTAGGTGCTAGCGACCTGGAGCTGGCGGGGCTCCTGGTGGCTTTATCTTATGAATTCCCACCAGACACGTGCTGCAGATGGGAGAGAGCCCTGAGCAGGTGCCCGGTTCTGCCAAGTGGCTGGAGTCAGGCTCCCAGCACCTGTCTTCATAAAACAAACCGTGGTCGGCCCATTGACAATCAGGCCTCCCCAGTTTGAGGTCAGGATCTTGCACAGAATCCAGGGGTCTACCTGGGAGGTACAGCAGGCCCAGCAGAAAGTTAGCTCTCACCTTGTCCAGGGCCAGTGCCCTGTCCCCTGCAGACTCTGATGCAGAGGGATTTTATTAAAACACGACACGGGTGCCTCTCCCGGCTCTGCTGCATCCTTCTGTGGCTCCCTGCTGGCCAGGACCCCGATGCCCTTTAGCCTAGCGTCCAGCTCCCGGTGGCCTGGCTCACACTGGAGCTGACTTCCTTACTCAGAAGGGTCATGTCTGGACCTGGCAGCCCCTTGATCCGATGGCTCATCACAGCCCCGGCGAGCACACAGTGACGTTTTAGTTCTGGACTGCACTTCCCTTAAAATGGGGCAGACGCTTGCTTTATGTGCTCTAAGGTCTGACTCTAGGGGCAGTGGCTTGTTCTCCTCCGCCCCGTCTGACTCCATCCTTCCCTCAATGCCCGTCTGAGTGTCCCAAAGAGTGGCCCTTGCTGGTGTCCCACAGGGGCTCTGTGAGGGATGAGGCAGGGTCAGCGGAGCACCCCAGCAAGCAGGCCACAGAGGCTGCCTTGGGGGAGGAGGGCCCAGCTCATGTGACTCAGGACCCTGCCCACTCTGTCTCCCAGCAAAAGGAGGAGGAAACCATGAAGCTGAAGCAGGAGGTGGAGATGCTGCAGAACCAGAAACGGGAGCTGCTGGAGTCGTCCTCCATGGGGAAAGATGGTGTCGCAGACTTGAAGGAGCGGCTCTGGAAGCTGGAGTCCACCAAGCTTGAGCAGGATAAAATCCAGAACCAGCAGGAAAACACCATCAAGCAGCTGGAGCAGGTAGGGAGCCATGTTGGGGCCACCCCTGTCCCATGCTGGCTGAACAGTGCTGTTATGTGGCACGTCCTCTGCTGCTCCTCATTCTCCCATGGCTCCCTATTACCCCAGAAAACCTCTTAACTCATAAGCCCGAAGGTCAGGGCTTTCATGATCTAGAGCTCTCCTGCCATCCTGCAAGGTCGAGGTCCTTGAGAACCTCGAGTGGGAGATGTGAGTTCTGTTCGCATTCTGCAGAGGTGGGAGTTGAGGCCAGAGACACAGAGAGCTTGGCTGGGATGGAATTTGGAAGTGGAGTCTTCTGACCCCAGAGAGCCTTGGATACCCACTATGGGCACAGCCTCCAGGAACATGGGTATGCCCATCTTGGAAAAATAGAAACTAACCCAGAAGAATCAGGAACCAGTCAGGACCATCCAGCAATCTGGGAGCAGCACTCTCGACGACGCAGATGAACGCATCTTATTTGTCTGCCTGCTTCTGTCTGCATTTGCCTCCTTCCAACAGCATGTGAGGCGGCTCCTAAGACATATGCAAAATAACAATAAAATTCTAAGTAAAACAGTCTGGGCCAGGAAAGTACAAAAATAGATGCTAAAGAGAGGGAGGGGACAGCCATCCAACATGCAACAGGCGAAACATATGTTCTTACACACGTAGCCACTTTAGTTCTAAAATTCCTGGTGGCCAGAGAGAAAAAGGAAATGAGAGGTCTATGCTTTTTCTTATTCCCAAGGCAAAAACCAAAAAGAAAACCAGAAACAAAACGAAACAAAAAACACCCAGATTTTCAAGAAGTGACTTCTGATGCTCAGCACTGAAGGATTTTATCATGTAGGATTTTGTTTTAAAAGGCTAGGAGACTCTTATGCAAGAAAAGGCTACTGGGTGACATGAATGTGCAAAGCAGTTGGACTCTGAGCAGCTCTATGGAAGCTGTGGTGCCAGCCCTTGCTCCTCGCTCACTCTTCCTTGGAGCCTCCTGAGTGGGTGTGTTGGGTCTGGAGAGTCTTGGATGCTCATTAAGGAGAGTGAAAAAAACAGAGCTCACATTCAGTCAATCAGAGGCATTGAGTTCTTCTTCATCAGGCACCGTGGAGATGCTGAGGATGCAGTCAGACTGGATCTCCGCTTTCCCAAAGTTTAGTCCTGCTGGGTGTCATGGGAACATTGAACTTGCAGATCTAGTCTTGGCAGAAGGATTGGGGGAGAGGTCAGGGGAGATGTCCTGGAGGAAGTGACATTTACCGAAGCTGAAAGCTGAAGGATGAGTCAGAACTGGTGAAATGCAAGAGTTCCCGGCAGGGTGAAGAGCCTGTGCAAAGGCCCAGTGGCTGGAAAGTCACGTGACATTGAATAAGTCCTAATGTGGCCATGTCCAGATGGAGTCTTTGAGGCATCTTGGTGTCCACATGACCTTACAGGAGCTCTGTATTCCCGAGACCTGTCTCCTCCCCCGTGCAGTGAAATATGCAACTTGGCCAATCCCCCTGCTGCCTCCGACCCAGCTCTGAACCTCTGAACCTGGTAGAATGTGGAATGTCTGGGAGGTATTTAGGGACACGGAGGACTGTGCAGCATCGTGTAGCAACCTGGCGTTCTGTAAGTGAGCAGGATCTTTGCAGAGCCAGGAATAAGACAAGCACTTTTGAAAATTGCATTAGCTCTTTGAGATCCGGCCAGGGCTCCATGTAACTCTGGGATGCAGGAAGGTTCCACCATGACTCAGGAAAGTGGAAGTGAATGCCCCTTCCTAGCTTCCCACCCTTGGCCACCCAAGGGGAGGCTGGCTCAAGGCTTTCCTCGTCCTTAGCTCCTTAGCGTCACCCTGGCCTCACGCTGCATTGTGTCCTTGGAGACCTCCGGTAGATATTTATTGATTACCAGATAGCACGTTTCATCCCCGGGAGTTTCATGTGAACTCACATAAGCTTGACATAAACGGTATTGCAGATGTCAGAAGTGTCCACGGGGCTAGGAAAAATGAAAAAGAAACACTCTCTTTACTTGCTTAGGCTCCTCATTTTGGATTATCTTCCCATAACCTCTGTCATTTTCAAGGCGGGAAGGAGGGAGGTTGGCATTTAAAGTGAGCCTGCTTTATGCCTGGCCCTGTGACGGGCTCAGATGCCTAGCAGCCTTTTTATTCTTCGCCACCGTCCTCCGTAGCCAGGAGCGTTCTCAACATTGCGGAAGACTGAGATTGTGTTTTTTCGACTTAATTTCCATGTTAGGGGCGGCAGTCGTGGACGCCTGGAGCAGGGATGAGCTGTGGGTTCATCTTAAGAGTGTTAAGAAGGATTCTGAGGCGGTGTCTACCCTCAGGTGGAGCCGTCAGGGTTCTGGTGCCTGTAACCAGGGAAACGGAGCCTCAGGCTGTTCCTTTGCGTTTCTGACCTTCCGGGGTGCCAGGGGAGGGAACTCTCTTGTGTGCACTGACAATGAAAACTCCAACCCGGCTGCCAGGGGTGGCGGGGAGGCCGAGGGAGTGGCACTGCGCCACCTCATGTCCCGTCCTTGCTGTCCCCAGCTCCGCCAGCGTTTTGAGCTGGAAATAGAGAGGATGAAGCAGATGCATCAGAAGGACCATGAGGACCAAGAGGAGGAGCTGGAGGACGTCCGGCAGTCCTGCCAGAAACGGGTACGTGAGCCACCGCACAGCTGTGCCCAGGGTGTTGGCAGGTCCCTCCAGGTGGCCCTTGTCCCTGCAGTGGAGGGGAAGGCGGGGGCCTGGGGCCTGGGGACAGGCTCTTTCTGCAGTCACCTGAGACCTTGGATCCTTAGGTACTTTTAAGGGTACAGGACTGGGTTTAAGGGTACAGGGTTACAAGCACCTGCTTTCCATGCGAGCCTGGAACTTCCAGAAGCCTCTGGAACTTTCCAACAGCATCACCCCAGGATCTCTACCAAGAGCCCATCAAGCCTTGTGACTTTCTGGGAGTCACAATGCTGGGATAAGATCCTTAAGATAGATCCCCAAAGGGGGGTCGCCTGAGAGCTTTGGATGGTGGCTCCCTGAACTGGCTCCCACAGTCCCCTCTCTGCCACCCCATCCCCCACCACACCTGTGAACACCATGGGGACATAGTCTACGAACACCCTCTGGAAAACCCTGTCTTGCTTGACATCTAGATTTTATTATTTTGTTTTTTGCAAGATGAAGTTGAGCTTTTCCAGGCTTCTAAGAGCATGTCTGAGTGGAGTTGCTTCTCTCTCTTACTCTGGAAAGGAAGTGTTTTTTCTGCAGTCTGCAGAAATGGCCATCAGTCAGCACTGTCCTTTCTCTGTGGTCAGGAGACGGGCACCCGAGTCCTTGCTTCACCTCGCTCAGGTGAAGGATGTACAGACTTCTGGTTTGTTCCAAGTGCCTCAGAGTCCATCATGTGCCTCAGCCTGGGCTCCGATGAGCCTGGAAGCAATCCCAACCCTCCTGATGCTTTTCCATGGACAGATTCATAAAGGGAGAGCGCGAGGTCAGAGGAGGGGATTTTCTCTTTATGACAGACACTGACATTGGCTCCACAGCCTAGTGGCAGTTCTGTGCAGACCATCCCTCACCATGGCAAGAAATCTATTGCCAGCAACTGGCGGGGACCCTGCGCTGCCTGGGGTGGCAGAAGGACCTGGGGCCAGGAGACAGGGCACTAACTTCCATTTCAGAACATACACTTTGGCTTCTCCCTGGGACTTAGTTTGCCCATCTGTGAAACAGGGCTGTGAAGGAATGAAATAAGCCCCCCGGGGGGTCTTGCAGAGGGCAGACCAGGAGGCATTCCCTCTAGCGAGCCGTTGCGCTGACTGTTGATTGCATGAGATGCTGTTGGTCAAACGTCCTGGGTGGAGCAGACCAGAGGCTCCCACCCAGACTGCGGTGCAGTGTTTAGTGAGAGTGTGGGTGCACTCTGAGCTGTCGGCTTCAGGCCCACAGACTCAAAGGTCAGAGTGCCGAGACTGCACGTATTCAGGCAGAGGCCACGGCCATTGGATGGAGGCGGCCATTCTGTTGGGAACCTCACAGTCAGTAGCAGGGGGCTCCCCAAGGTCGCCCAGCCCCCAAATATCTTGTCTCCCGATCGCCCTGACAGACGGCCCCTCCGCGTCCCCTCCTCCCGAGGGCTGTGCGGTGGGACGTGTCTGCGTGGGGCTGGCTCACCCTCCGCCTGCCTCCGCCCTGTGTGCCCGCAGCTCCGCCAGCTGGAGATGCAGCTGGAGCAGGAACACGAGGAGAAGCAGGTGGCCCTCCACGAGAAGCAGGACCTGGAAGGCTTGATCGGAACGCTCTGTGACCAGGTGAGGTGGGGCATCCACAGATAGTCAGGGGCCACCTCCCTGCCTTACGCTTGGTCCACGGAGATGGATGGTGGGGAGCCAAATGGAGGGGAAGTGGCCCCTGGGCTTCAGGAAGGGCCAGGGGGCAGCCTTTCAGGGGGCCTCTCCCTGTGCCCTCTTTCTCCCCGTTTCTGTCCCTGCACATACTCACGGGGTCCTCAGGGTGACCTGCATGGCAGAACTCATGGGAATGAGCAGAGTGGGCCAGCCGGGAGCCACGGCGAGGTCGCCTTGCCTTCAGCAGCAGTTGAGGCAAGACTGAAGACAGTACGTTTTGAATGGCGTGAATATGAATGTCCACTGCGCTCGTGGCCAGCCAAGGACAAAGCCTGTGTGTGTGTGTGTGTGTGTGTGTGTGGTATTAGAGGTAGAACCCAGGGCCTTGCACACGCTGGGCAAGTGCTCCACCATGGACTGATCTACCCAGCTCTCCTTTTTATGTTTTATTTTGAGACAGGGTCTTGCTAAGCTGCTGAGGCTGACCTCCAACTTGTGATCCTCCTGCCTTCCTTAGCCTCCCAAGTAACTAGGATCACAGGTGTGCATGGCCACACCGCCATGCCTGGATAGGTGGAGACTTTTGCTCGAAGCTGCCAGACCCAGAGTCAGGCCAGTGTAGCTTAAAGCCCCAGCTGGGCTTTCTGTCTCCGTGGCTTTGGGTGAGCTAGTTCACCACTCTGAGCATTGTGGATGGTTTGAGTGGGGTCCTTTTCTGCAGAGGTTGGGAGGAGGTGACCTGTGCATTGTAGGAAGTCAAGCAGCCTCCCTGGCCTCTACCCAGGAGATGCCAGTAGCACACTCCTCAGCTGTGACAACTGGAAATGTCTGCAGGCGTTGCTGAATGTCCCTTGAGAATGAAAGTCAACCTCTACGCCACAAAGACCCTAAGTGGCGGAGCTCAGAGCTTCTGACTTCAGGGTTGGAAGGGCGTGTTCCTCTGCACCCGACCGTACTGTCTCCCTGTTGCTCTATGGACTCTCAACAGCCAGAGCTTGCACCATTTCTTTTAAAGCATCACACAGAATGTATTTTCAAACACGAGCTTAATGTGCGTGCCTTCTGCTCATAAGCAATGTTCAGTAACCTTCCCCAAAGTCACTGGCTTTGTTCACAGAGGAATGATGTCACTCAGGTGGTTCCCCAGGGCAACCAGGCCTTGGACAAAATAAATGTTCACTTTGCATTTTAAAAGTGAACTGATGAAGTTCCTGGATTCTGGAGCAGGGGTGCCACACAGCAGGAGGGCTGGAGGCCAAGGGAACCCACAGACGGTTTGAGATCATCCTTCTCCCTCCGGGGTTTCTAGTTTTCCGGCAGAGCAGGTGGGATCACTGAGGAAGGAGCCCCTGGAGTTGCTTTCCTTGGGCATCAGTGTGCTGCATGCAGCCCAGGACCGAATTCCAGAAGGACACTCAGGACGTCTGTGTTCTCTTTAGTTCTGGGCGTTTGAGAACACAGTGTTGCTCATTCGGGAAAGAGAGGTTTTGGGGGCTGCGGGCGTGGCTCAGGCTCCGTGGTAGAGCGCTTGCTGAGCACGTGTGGGACCTGGGGTTCCATTCCCAGCACTGCAGGAGCTGGAGAGGGAGAGGGGGAGGGCGCCTGCCTCTTGGAGTTCCCTATTATTTTCACTCCCCTCCTCTTCCCTCCGCAGAGGCCTAGTTCTCCTCTGGATATTGAAACCCTAATCCTGTACAGCAGTGTGGTCCATACTTCCCTTTCCCCCTTCCCGGATGCTCTTGAGATTAGCTGCAGTAGCCCAGGGTCTCATCCACTCACCCAACTGCTACCCCGTCCTCATTAAAAACAAAACAAAACAAACAACCCTATTCTATTGATGGCTGTTTTGATTTTTTCACTGTAAGATGTAAAAGTCCAGCGCATATTTGTGTATCCGTCTCACCGGGCCCACGGCGACGATTTGTCCAGGTGTGTAACTAGAAGAGGAGCCGCGGGCTGCTGGAAATGTACAACTGTGGAATTAATACCTGTCACCCAAATGGTCCCCTCAGGTGGCCGGGGCTGTGTCCTCTGTCACCAGCAGTGTCTGCGGCTTTGCTTCCTCCACATCCTCACCAACACGTGGCCCCAGCAGGAGTGGTACTGCAGGTCCCTTGTCACTCGTGAAGTCGCCCGTTCTGCACACACTTATTGTGTGTGTGTTTCCATGTGAATTCCCCGGTCACGGGCTTTGTCTTCTGTTTTCTTTTCTGTTGGCCATTCACGGTCCTTCCTGAGCAGGACGCCGATTTGCTTTTGGAGTCACGCTGGGCGGGGTCCAGTGCCTGGAGCCCCTCCACCTGTTCCTCCTTCGCTTAATGAAAAGCGTTTGGAGGCAGTCATCGTGGTGACCCCCTGTTCATGGTCCTGCTCGTCCACCTTAAGAGCGTTCCTTCACCGGAATTCATGTCTTTTCCACATTTTTCACACGTTCTAAGACTGTTTTGGAAACCATCCGGTCTCTGAGCCATCTGGGTTTATCGGGGTGCGCAGTGCGGAGTGCGCGCTGCGTTCCCCTGGCGTGGAGGCCCTTTGGTTTTACGCCGTGACGTGTGGGCGGGTGTGTTTGTGGGCTCCCTGTTCCCGTCTGCTGGCCCCCCGGGGTTCTGTGTGTGTCTGCGTGCTTGGTCCTGGTTTGTCTTTGTGTGCCGGGATCCGGCCCAGGACCTCGCCTGCTCCGCCGGAGGTCTGCCACTGGCCTCCACCCTCAGCCCGCACCACGTGGACTTAGTGGCTGGGTTTGGAGAACTTCCAGAACCGCTTACCTGGCTTGTCTTTGAAGAGCCTTTGTCCTTGATCCGTTCCTCTTCTTTTACACGTCTTAAACTTTAATGTTAGATTCATTTCAGGGAACACGGCAGTTTCCATAGCCGCTGTGACTGGCATCTTCTGTATTCTAGCTTTGATTTAGTTCTGGTGGCACACGGGAAAACTAATAATTGTATTGATTATAGTGATCCTGAATCCGACAAACTGAACTAGACTCATTTGACATATCTCATTGGTAGATTCTTTTGGATTTTCTACAGTAACAATCTTACCATTTGAGAATGTTGATAATTTTGCCTCTTGACCATAAATCAGGGCAACAGAAAGATCGCAGCAATTTCAAAGACAAATGTCATGCGTTTTTTTCCTTTTCCTACCTTATTGCATTGGCATGTGCCTGTGCTGTAGGACTGAGTGCTGGAGGTGCTTGGTGTCTTCCTTCCTCCTGACCTTAATCAGATTGCTTCCGAAGTTCTGATGGACTTATTTGCAGCGTGTTCTTGATAAGTAACTTTAATCAGGTTAAATCAATTTTTTGTTTCTAGTTTTCTAAAAATTAAAAATTACTTTGTTGAATATTCTCACATACTTTTTATGCACCTGTGATTCATTCCATGCCCTGTCTCATTCATCTATTAGCTTAGCATATTATATTTTAGGTATTACAATGTCTCCTGACATGTTTTCCAGATAAATCTTTCTCATAGGCTTTTTTTGTTTTGTTTTTTTGCGGTGCTGGGGATTGAACCCAGGGCCTTGTGCATGCGAGGCAAGCACTCTACCAGCTGAGCTGTATCCCCAGCCCTCGATACACTTCTTTGTTGGATTGCTAACATTTTTTTCAGGATCATAAGTAAGATTGATTTGCAATTTTCTTTTCTGATACTGTCTTTGTCCAGCATTGAACTCACCTCAAAATGAGTTTGTAACAATTTTCAAAATAATTTTTTTAGAAAATTTGGAACATGTCATTCTTGACAATTTGAAATAATCTCCCGTGAACTCCTTTGGATCTGGTTCCTTTCAGGGAGCAGAATAAATATGTGATTGCTGCTTCAAATTCTTTAAGCATAACTGAACACAAATACAGAATTTTTTCTTCCTTACTGAGTGAATTTGGGTAGCTAATATTTTTCATGACATTTATTCTTCCCGCTAACTTCTGACAAAGGTTAACATAAAGATTGTTTTCATGGCACTTTCTGATGATTACAGAAATTAGATCATATCATATCATTTCCTTTTAAAATCATAATAATGTTAACCGGTGAGGTTTTGTGGTGTTGACCAGACTTGCTAGCTAGTTGTCTATTAATCTTGCCAACAGACCAGCTTTTTCTATCATTTCCTTATTGTATAGTTATTAATCCCTGCCCTTCTCTTTCTTTTTCCTTTCTTCTATTAGTTTAGCCTTTTGTTCTGTTTTCAGTTTCAGGGTTGAAATTTATAACTTGAAATTTCAATATTCTTAGTCCATTAATTTTTTTTTAGTGTACCCAGATCTTAAATTTTTAGACACGTTTCAGTTTATTTAAGATGTTTACCTTCAACTGATGCGTTAGTGCCATCCTTATCGGCAAGAATGTTTCCATGCCTCTTGTGTTTTCTTCATTTAACCTGC
Source organism: Glaucomys volans (assembly GCA_020662805.1). Taxonomy (NCBI): domain Eukaryota; kingdom Metazoa; phylum Chordata; class Mammalia; order Rodentia; family Sciuridae; genus Glaucomys; species Glaucomys volans. The sequence goes on along the minus strand of JAJEJO010052728.1, from coordinate 62,847 downwards.
AAATTCTTTATGAATTAAGCTTCAAGTTTATTAACATTCGGGATTATTTGGAGTAACTTTGTACTGTTAATTTTTAATGGCATGCCATTTGGACAGAGAGCAGGGTAGAATGCCCAGTGTTTTTTCTTTGCAATTGATGAGCTCTTCCACTTACCCTGGTTCATGCTCAAGTCTAACAGATTATTGAATGGAAAAGAATGTAGGTGCTTAGGAGACGAAGGTTTCTATACCTGGCAAATGGACCAAGCTGGTTGATTTTGAGATTTTGATATAACATTCAAATATAAAAGCATAAACCATAAAAAATAAAGAAAAAGTTTAAAAATAAATGACCTTATTTTTTTTAATCGCCTCCTGTTAACTTTGGCATTGTCTGCTTAATCTGTGGCTAAGACAGACCTGTTATTGGTGCATTATAGTCATACATCGTGGTGGGATTCACGGTCACATATTCATACATGCACACAACATAACAGTGTAATTTCACCAGTATCGTTCCCCACCATCTCCTCTTCTCTCCTCTTCTCCCTCTCCCTGGTCCTCCTCCTCTTCTCTACTGATCTCCTTTGATTGTCATGAGCTCCCCTGGACCTTTCCTTCCTTTCTCCTCTTTAGTTCCCACATATGGGAGGAAACATGTGACCCTTGACTTTCTGAGTTTGGCTTCTTTCACTTAATATAACATTCTCACGTTCCACCCATTTTACTGCAAAGGACAATTTCCTTCTGTTTTGTGGCTGCTTAGAACCTGTTGTGTGCATATAGCACATTTTCTTTATTTATCAATCAACAGACACCTTAGCTGGTTCCATGTTGTGAATTGTGCTGCTGTAAACGTGGGTACGCATGGGTCACTGGGGCATGATGACTTTGAATTCTTCAGGACAAATACCAGGAGTGCTGTAGCTGGTCAGGTGGCGGTTCCGCCCCTAGTATTTTGAGGAGCCTCTATGCTGATTTCTGTGTTGATTGTATTAATAGACAATCCCACCAAGAGCCAAGAGTATGTAAGTGTTCCTTTTCCTCCACATCTTCTCTGGTGTTTATTAGGGTTGATATTCTTGATGGCTGTGATTCTGACTGAAGTAGGGTTGGATTTGAGTGTGGTTTTGATTTGCATTTCCCTAATTGCTACTGATTTTGGACATTTTTCCATGTATTTGTTGCTCATTTGTATTTCTTCTTTTGAGAAGCGTCTGCCTGGTTCACTTTCCCATTTATTAATTGGGCTTTTTGTTGTTTTTGGTATTTTTTGAGTTACTTACAGAGTCTGGACTTTAATCCTCTGTCAGAAGAGTAGCTAGCAAAGACGTTTTCCCATTCTATGTTTTCTCTCTTCACATTCCTAATAGTTTATTTTTTGCTGTGCAGAAGTTTTTTAAATTTGATGTCATCCCATTTTTAACTCTTAGCATTACTTCTAGAGCTTTAGGGTTTTGATGAAGAAGTTTTTGCCTGTGGCTATGTGTTGGAGTGTTGACCCTCCAACATTTTCTTCTAGGAGTTGCAGATTTTCTGGTCTAATTCTGAGGTCTTTGATCCATTATGAGTTGACTCTTGTGCAGGGTGAGAAATAAGGGTCTAGTGTCATTCCTCTACATATGGTAAGCAGTTTTCCCAGATCATTTGTGAAAAGGGCTGTCTTTTCTCCAATGTGTTTTTTGCACCTTTGTCAAGGATCCAGTGAGTGTATTTGTATGGATTTTTCTCTGTATAAGACATTCCTATTACATTACTACTATGATTGTGTTTTCCAAGTGTTGCTAATAATAGTGTTATAATTTCTCTTTATGTACTTTGTGGTTGTATATTTAAGTAATCTAAGTTTTGTATTGCTGTATTTCCTTGGGTGACTTTTTGGTTACTGAGTAGTTTCTCACTTTTTGCTGTGAGTGATTTTGCTTTATTTCATGTTGCTTGGTTTTTTTCCTTTGGTTTGCTACAATATCCTTTTTTTGTTTCTTTATTTTCAACATCGTGTGTGTGTGTGTGTGCACGTTCATGTGTTTCCTTTAAACAGCTGGATAATTTCATATTTGAGTCTCTAACTTTTCACAGGGGAATTTAGTGCATTTACATTTGTTGTAATGACTGATAGATTTGAAATTATTTGTATTCTCTTATTTTTTGTTTTGTACTTGTTGGATTTTTCATTCCTTTTCATTGCTCTTCCTTGCTGTCATTCCCACTTTTAGATGGACTGGTAATGTTTTCTGTTTCCTTTTGTTTAAGTGCTGGTTCAGAAGCTGTCAACTACATTTCTATTCTTTGAGTGGTTACCCATAAGAACTCGATCATAATTCTTTCTGACATTAATTTTCACAGCAATGCTATGGGGGAGAGATTAATATTTCCTTCATATAAATGAAAGTGAAGTTCAGAAAGACAAAGCAACTTGGCCAGGATTGTACAGGTAGTCAGTACCCCAGGTGGATTTGAAATGAGGTCTGTATTATTTGACAGTATATAATTAAAAAAATCAAACACCACGCTGTTGCTCAAAATTGATAGGGTTCAGCTAACTGGATCCGTGCTTTTGCGGACCACTTCCCCCCATGGTATCATCCTGCAGTTCATGTCAGTCGTTAATTTGTAAGCAACCTTCAGCAACAGCATAGTTCTTTCTCCAGGCCTCTATTTCCCCATCCGTAAAGTGGCTGAATTATCCCAGAAGGTTTTTCCAAACCCTGTTTGTGTCGTGCTTGGCGAGTTCTTTGACAATAGACATTTAACAACCCCCCTGAACATGTGCCTTTATGATAAACGGTGTCACGACTGAGTGTTGCTTCCCATGACGACACTGAACATCATTTAGATCTATTGGTTAATTAGCCACATCTTTATCCACATTTGAATCTGTGTGCTGCTCAGTGGAAGCTCTCAGGGTGGCATTTATTTCCCATTAACCTAATGGGTTTTCTTTGTCCCCTCCTCTCCTGTGGCACTGCTTGTTATGAAGGAGAGGACGCTGGCTCTGAGGTTTTGTCGTGAATTCCGTCTCTCTGTGGGAGACGGTGCCGGCATTTTCAAGGGCTTCCTGGCAGCGAAGGCCATAGCGCCGAGCCCTCCCTGCCACGGGGTCAGTGCCGACCTCGGGGAATGCGCCTGATTGCAGCTTGTTCCACAAGAGAATCAAAAGGGCATTTTAGGATGTGCACGGAGCAAAGGCAGGCACAAACCAAGAAAGGCGCAGAGCCTGCTGCGTGAAGGCATCATGGCGACAATCTGGACTCTAGAGTGAGTAAACCTGGGCTCGGAGAGCAGTAGGCCCTGTGGTGCAGTGGTTAGAGACGGATGCCCAATGCCTGGGTTCAGATCCCTGCACAGCCACTATGAGCAGCAGGACTTGGGCAGCTCACTTACTTCGTCTTGCCAGCCTGACCAGCACGCTCTCATTTCCCCATGACCCTGCACACGTGAGAGCAATTTCTTCTGCATTGTGACCTGCCCCATGGTGTCATGCCCGCCATCCAGGTGTGCATATCCCAGGCGGTGTCTCACCTCTGTCTGGCTCATTCAGGGCCTTCTACCTGCAACACCCTTCCTGCTCCTGCCCTGGCTGGGAGGAGCCAGCACTCACTTCCAGACTCCATTGCAGCCTCTGCTGCCTCAGACCTCCGTGCCTCCACGCCACTTTGTTTTATGGAATAAGAGCAAAGCAGACCTCTCTCGTGGTCCCTCTTCTTAAAATGACCTCTTTGCAAAAACCGGGTTGGTATCCCAACTCTGCCCCGTACTGTGATCTTGATCAAATCACTTCTGTGCACCTCAGTTTCAGCCTCTGTACGATGGGAACCACGAGGCTACGTGCCTCATAGGCCCATCGCCACGATTGAAGGTTGAAAACCCACCGAGTGTTTTGAATAGTGCCTGAGAAAGCGCTCTGTGAATGTCAGCTGTTTCTCTTTCTATAAAGGCAATGATAATAATGTTGATTTTTAAGTGGTCGTCATCACAGGTAATGTGACAGAGAGCCTGGTGCGTTCCCCAGCCCTCAGCTCGGCTCACCAGGGGAGGGAGGGAGGTGGGTAGACGGATGATAGATAGATCTCATGGACCCGCATTTTATATTCACCAGAGCAAAGCATCCAAAGAAAAGAGCTCACACTCTGAGAACCAGCTCATTTTTCAAAGAACTCAAAACAGGTGGTAGAGAAATAGCAGCGTGGAGTCTGCGCGTGCTTTCTGGGTCATCGGGCGGGACTCGTAATCCTCTGTGTTTGTGAAGTGCTTGGCAGCAAGCACTGCTTTGTGGGCCATTATCACACCTGATCCTTGTCTTATCTCGACACGGAGGACAGGGATTTGTATCTTAACCCTCTTCTTACAGCTAAGGAAGCTCAGATTCAGAGAGATTGTGTGGTTCCGCAGCCGAGGTTCCCACCAGCAGTACGTGGAGAGCAGGAGTTCAAAGCTCGGGCCATCTCGTTCTCAATCCCACGCTCTTTCTAGAATATTCTGGGGGATTCTGTGAATCCCGAGAGATGGTTCGCATCTGGCATGGAAGCACAGATTCCCAGGGTGTGGAAGCCCATTCCCAGTGAGGAGGCCACCTGCGCCCCATTTTCTTTAAAACTCACCTCCGAGGGAGGGTCTCCTGCCCTTTGCTTCAGTCTCCTGAAGAGACTGCTCAGTAAAGGGCAGTTCTTTTCTTATGGGGACCTGACATTACTCTGTTTCTTGAGGAGATTTTGCTCTTGGAATGTCATGGGGCTCTGATCCTCCTCTGCCACTGGGAATCAGATGTTGGACATCTCCAGTCACGCTCCTGGAGCTCAGTCCAGGGTGTGGCTTCTTCAGAACCCTTGGCCCCTGTCCCCTGCGTGTTTAGAATTCTGGGGGAAGGAAGGTGCTCACCTCTGTGAAGTTCCTTCTGCAGAAGGCGATCTCACCTGCTAGTTCTTAAACAGGCAAAGGGGCCATCTCGAGGCACAGGAAAGCTGGGCTTTAATCTGCAAAAAGAGCACAGCTGTTCTTTGCTGAGGGCAACATCCTTGGGGAGAAGCAGAGTACTTCCCGTGTGTTCAGCCTGCAGGGTGACATCATGCAGGGGAACATGCCAGAACCCACAGGAGCCATTCAATGAATTGCCACAAACTCATCAGACAGGACTCAGGTCAATGACAGAGTCCCTGCTCCTGCCTGGACAGTCTCTTCCCTGCCCGGAGCTGTCCTGACTTCTATCTGCCGAGCCTGCCCAGCAGCTGGGGGACTTGCCTGGCAGGGGAGTCTCTTAGGAGATGAGATGAGGTCATATGGAGGGCTTAGTGCAAAAGTGTGGACGGAAGGACTTCCCACAGGTACAGGACATCCCATAGGCTGTTTTGCAGATGAGGAAAGCAGGCTCAGGGAGGGGAGGGAATTGTCCATGATCCCACAGGATGAGGGAAAGCCAGGAAGCTCAGGTCCAGACAGCTAGACCCTGGCCACTGTCTGCCATCCCAGCTCACTGTCCCTTCCCTCGGTTCCCAGATCGGCCATCGGGACTTCGATGTGGAAAAGCGTCTCCGGAGGGACCTGAAGAGGACACATGCCCTGCTGTCAGATGTCCAGCTTCTGCTGGCCACCATGGAGGACAGCAAGACCTCGGTCAGCAAGGAGGAGCTGGAGAAAGTGCACAGCCAGGTGGGGGTGTGGGGTCCCCTCCCAAGCTGGGTGGGGATGCTGCTGCTGCCAGGGAAGGGTGGCATGATCAGGGCCATGGCAGTGACTTTGGCTTCCACAGACCTTCAGGGAATGAGGACATCATGGGGCTGGGGAAGTTGCATGGCGGTGGTAGGAATATGGGGGGGCATGGTTTATGAAGAGCCGAGGAGACCTCTCCTGACCTGAAGCAAAATGTGTCTGCTGAGGGCTTGAGCAGATTATGGCTGAGAGGAGAAAGAGAGAGAGAGACAGAGAGAGAGAGAGAGAGAGAGAGAGAGAGAGAGAGAGAGAGAGTGTGTGTGTGTGTGTGTGTGTGTGTGTGTGTGTGTGTTTGGTGACAGCAGGGCTGGGTATAGAAAAAATTAGTAATGGGGCCGAGTGTAATTAGGCAAAGTCAGCTCCTAACAACAGCCACGACAGACAACACCAATGACAGCATATCTTGAGGATATCTGGACCCAGCTGCTACTATCTGGAACCACCCAGGTTCTGGGTCCTCTTTACTTGTCTAGTGGTGTTATCCAGACAGCCAAGTATGGTGAGGATCATCAACCCCACTTCACAAGTGAGGTGACTGGGTGACGGAGAGGCAAGATGACTCACCCATAGCTACACAGCTAGAGAGTGGCAGAGCCAGGATTCGAACCTGGGTCTTGAGGCTCTTCCATTCCTGGCTGTCTCAGAGGAGAGCTGTTGCATGAGAGCTGAGGGTGGATGGGAGGCGAGGCCAGGGCAGGAGCTGGTGACCTTGGGAGCCATGATGAGTGTGGCTGTGCCCACTGCAGACCATGGCCCAAGGTAGGCGGCCGGTGCTGAGAGGTGAGCGGATCCTTCAAGAGGGTGTGAGATTTGAAGGGGTGTCTCAGAGCCTAACGGGGCAGCCAGCAGGGACTCACGGCTTGCCACCCGTCCCCAGGGGGAGCTTTAAACCAGCAAGGCTCCAAGCCCTGCTGAAAACGTGTTTGTCCCTTGGTGTCATCCCAGAAACCATGCCATTCTGGCTGAGCCCCAGTGGGTTCGCCTCCTTCCCTCCCTGGAGTGCTGCCTTCCCTTCCTCCTCCTCCTCCTCTGGACGCCATCATCTGGCCTTCTCTATGCCACATGGCATGACCTTCCTCCTCCTCACACAATATCCCCAGGAACTCAGACAGGTGATCTGTGCTCTCTGCAGTGACCCCCCAGCAAAACTGTCAGCTTCCTGAGGGGGCAGGAACTTTGTCCCATTATCTCTGACAATGCCCACCTTGATGTGCAATGTCCTTTGCACATCATTAATGTATTTCTCTTGAGATAAGTTGGCAGTTGCCCTTTATAGATGAGGAAACCGAGGGTCAGAGAGGCCCAAGGTCGCACAGCCAGTCAGAGGCAGAATGTCTGGAACCCACATTTCCTAACTCCAGATCTAATGTTCTTCTCACCTGGTTCTTTGTGACCTGGGCAGCTTTGAGGAGCACTGCTGCCAGATAGCTTGCAGAATGTTCTCCCATCTGGCTTTGCATGCTGGTTACGTGCCGGTTTCTAAGGATGAGACTGAGTGTGCGGTTTGGGGAAGGACCAGAGAAATGAGCTGCTCCGAAACCTTCAGGTCCCTCCATCCTGCAGTGTCATCCAGGCGTTCCCTCCCGGGGGCCTACCCTCCTGGCACACCCAGGACTCTCGAGGCTTCAGAGCTGAGCGTCCTGTGACCTGAGCCAGGCCAGGTCCCTGGCACACGGGCATTTGGTCATTTTCTCTCTCCACAGCCATGCTAGAAAATCAGCTCAGCTGGGCCAGAATGTGGCCCCCTGAGGCCCCCAGGAAAGGGGAGTTAGGACTGCGACCATCGTGCAGATGGGAACGTGTGTCCAGGGGGGCGGTTAGGGTGGGCAAGGCAACCGCAGAGAGGGGAGAGCTGGGTTCAAACCCAGAGTCGCGGTGCTAAGTGCGGAATCTGGGGCTGCTCCTGACCCCTGTCATCTCCCTGTGTGCTTGACTGACGGCTGAGCCCCTCGGGGAGGCAGAGACGCCACAGTGCTCAGCAAGGGCCCAGCGCCTGTGTCCGTGCAGCCCCTAGCTAGCCGGCCCTGCGCCCAGCGACCAGCCATCAAAGCGCTCCTGATGTCACCGCATCCAGGCCTCCCCGCCCCCGCAGGTGGATGCTCTCAAAGGGCCACGCGGTTTCCTTTCTTTCTCTTTTTTCCCTCCCTTTTGAAAGTGTTCGCGCGGACTCTCCTGTGCAGGGTTAACTGTGTGTTCTTGGGAAAGAGTGGCATTTAATGAAGGCGCCTTGAGCTGAATCAAAGGGCTCCATTCTTCTGAAAGTTCTTCTCCCCCATCCGTCCTCTGCATCCGGCTCCTATCAAAGGAAGTCCGCGGCTTTGGCTTTCCGTTGCCGTTGTCATGGAGATCGTTTTAAGGATGGGATGGCGTGGACCAGAGGTCAGGCTGCAGTCACTTTGGCTCCCAGCACACGCGTCCCGGATGCTGGAGTCAGAGCTAATCAAATAAAGCGCGGTGACGTGGGGCGTCATGCACCTCCGCCCTGGTGTCTGGTGCTGTCCTTGGCCCACGGGCGGCAGCCAGGCAGGGCGGGGGGAGGGGCGGGAGGGCACTCACTCTGCAGGCCGCGTACAGTGCTGAGAGATGCCACCCATAGTACCCATCCATGGGGTGTGCCCGGCACCTACTGAGTGTCACGTGATGTGCTGGATACAGGTAGGAGGGCTCCTAAGACAGGTGTGGTCCCCAGCTTCAGGCATGGACACATGGCCAGCCAACAGTGATGTCAATACCTGGGATAATCTGCACCCTTATGAGGGTGAGAAAGGAAACGCTCTAGGTCCCCAGGTAGGGGACAGTGGGAGGGGGTCTCCTTTACCTCTGGGGATGGGGTCAGCTGCCCCACCTGGGAGGAGGAGGAACAGGCAGGGCCTGGAAGGGTGTGGCTTTAACTCCCCGGGTGGTGAGCAGAGTGTGACAGAACCCCATTCATTTCTGCGGGGCTCACTCTTCTGGCCCCTCAAGAGGCTAGTGCTCCCTTCTGGCCAGAGGAGATGGCTGCCTGGGTTAGCAGGGTTTCAGTGAAGATGGCCAAACAGAATATGCTTGAGACTCATTTGGAGCTGATGGAATTCCCACAGGGTTTGCTTGGCAACCACAAGCGTGTTATTTCAGACAGTCTTGCCCTAGCCCAACAACGTGGACATTGCTCTATGTGACCTGCTTTACTAATGTGGGGCAGGCTCAGAGAGGCTGAGAACTTTACCCAAGGACACACAGCCAGACGTGTCTACAAGCTCTGAATGCCAACAGCTCTCTATCCTTGCCATTGGGTCTGCCTGCCGGGGGTCCTGTAACAGTTATGAAACTCCTGTGTGTACCGGGCTTTTTCTTGTCTCAGGGGTCCTCACTTGTGGCCACATATCAGAGAACTTAAGCACCATTTCAAAACCACTGATTTCTGGATCCCGTTCCCCAGATCCTCTTTTTGGCATGGAGTCTGGGTTGGGACCCAGGATCTACATTTTCAAACAACCGTATCAGGAGATTCTGATGCTGTTCTCAGGATGAGCATCCGGGCACCATTAACCACCTTCAACCCACAAAATACCCTGTTGAGCTGGGCAGCCATGGGTCCATTTCACAGATGAGAAAATCATGAGCAAGGTCATATCCCTGTGAGAGATCTTAGCTGCTCTTGGGCTAAAAGTAAGTGAGATTTGAGTCAAGAGAACTGGATCTGGCACTTGCTAACGTGGTGACTCTTGGCAAGCAACCCGCCTGCCCTTAAATTCCCTGAGGTGGAGTGTTGGCGGTGCTTGATGTCCCGGAGCTGGGGGTCTGGTGGGGGAAGGCGGCCAGGGCAGCAGAAGCCTGAGCCGACTCTGAAGCCTTCGCAGCGGACTCCTGGGTGCTGCACGACAGGGAAAGGTTTATCCTGTGGCCTGGAGGAGGGAATGCTGGAGCACACCCTTCCGTCCCTGCTTTCTGCCGGAGTGAATTGGGCCCAGGCTGCAGAGGAAGAGAGGAGGTGATGAGGCCTCTGTGTTTGAGGGGCTTCCAGTCCTGGTGGGAGGCAACCCAGCAGCAGCCTGTGACAAGTCGGGGATGAGCTCTGTCGGAGGAACGTTTGGGCTTGGAGAGGGGCTGGTAACTTGGGCTGTCCCTAAAGATGCATTGCTGGCAGGGAAGGTGTGTGTGGTTAGTCCAGAGGGAACCGCATCGGTGCAGAGGCTGCAGAGGCCCCTGGGAGCAGGAAGCATATTCCATCCCGCATGGCATTGTTGGGGCAGGAAGTGCTTAGGAAGAGTGGGGGGTGCTGGTGTCAGAGGTTGCAACCAGTTTATGGATGGCTTGGTGTGCTGGCTGAGGAGTCTGGGCTTCATCCCAGAAGTAATAGTGAGCCACAGAGAGCTATCCATCAGAAGAGGACATGACTGGAACAGCTTGTAAAAAAGAAAAAAAAAAAAGACAACAACAACATCAAAAAACCAAATGGCAAGATTCCAGACTCCAGCCAGCACCAGAGCCCTGATGTGCAGAAGACCAGGCTCTACCAGCAGGAGAGGGTCTCGTCGAGCACCTTCTCTGCATGTGCACAGGTGCCCCCTGAGCCTGCCACCCAGCGTCCTAAGAGGATCACTCAGCTCTTTTCATCCCATGTCCCCCCATTGGGAACCTCGAGCATATCCCGTCATCCCTGAAGCCTAAGAGCCTCCTGGTGAAGCGCAGAGGACTCTGGGAGACCCAGGTGTGACAGTCCACCTCTTGGGTTCAAAGCCTGCCTCTGCCTTTCATGGACCCTGCGACCTTGGGCAAGGCCTTTTGGGGACCCAATTTCTTACCCGATAAGGGGCCCTGATACTCCCAGCCGACTGGGTGGGTGTGAAGAACAGCAGACCACGGATCTGAAAGACTGATCTAAATGGAAAACTCCAAGACAACACTCTGCAAGCTGAGCAGGCTGCCCTGCCTGCCTGGTTCCACTCCCCGGGGGCCGTGGCAAGACGTTGGTTTCGGGCGCACGATTTGATGTGGCCTCGCGGAATCGGTCGGCAAAGTGTTAGGGGGGCTCCGACGACACCTGTTCTCTCCGAGCCAATTACTCATTAATTCCCACGGAATGTTGCCACTGGAAACAAACTAATCTGGAGACAGTCGCAATTCCAACAACCCAGATATATAATTGAGATAATCGCCGCGCATAAATAACATCTGTGAGCCGCAGATGCCGGCACCTGGCTCCAGAGGAAAGAGGAGGACGGGGCAGGGGCTGGTGGCTTGGGTATATTTCTGTTGTTTTGTTAGTGTTGATTCATGACTCTGACCTTAGTCTCTTCCCAGAGGGAACGGTGTTATTTGCTTTTTGTTAAGTGGAGAAAGGTTTCACTGCGTGCTTACTTTATTGACTTAATCCTATATTTACCCCCTCCTGCCAGAGCAAAGAGGTTGGTCGCCAGTCACCACGGCCCCTAAGACGCTCTGAAATCCATCCCCTCACCTTCTCCCTGTCCTCATGAGAGCCCTCCTGTATCTCCCTCACTTGGACTTCTCTCAGGTCCTGCTGACCTGGCATCCTGCCTGAGTAAGCTCTTCCATGGGATCTCTGGAGACAGAATAGGTTGGTTTGTTTGTTTGGTCCCTGGGAATTGAATTCAGAGCCTCCCACATGCTAGACAAGTGCTCTACCACTGAGTTGCCTCCCCAGACCGAGAATTTTAAAGTCTAAATGCAAACTTGGCTCTTTGTGTTCAAAAAACAAAAGTGACCTGGCACACGCCTGTGATCCCAGAGGCTCAGGAGGCTGAGGCAGGAGGATCCCAAGTTCGAGGCTAGCTTCAGCAACTTAGGGAGAGATCCTCAGGAACTTACTGGGTCCCTGTGTCAAAATTAAAAAGGTTTGGGGATGTAGCTCAGCACCCCACCACCACCAAAAATAAACAATAAAAAGAAAGAAAAAGGACATGTAAGCAATTTCCCACTGGCTTCCTCAAAAATTCCAGGTTTCTAAACCTGACCTTACAAAGACGCGCAGCCCCGCCCCTGCCCTTCTGGCGTCCCTCACCAGCTTAGAGTGGCTGGAGACCCCACACCTTCCCCTCTGCCAAGCTGCCCCCTCCTGGGGCTCAGGTCTCTCATTGCCTGAGGATTTACCCTCTGAACTTGAGTCTGGGCATCAAGACTTATAACCACCTCTGACCCCCCAGGGGCCAGCTAAGCTCCCGCAGTCCGTCCCTCGCAATCTCCTGGTGTACCCCCAGGTTCTACTTAGCCATCTCTTGTAATCACTGTTCCAAAGGCAGGGACTGGAAAGAGCACAATATGGAGGGACTCATCCTAAGTCACAAGGGTAGCAAGAGTCGGGGCAGGGATTTGAACCCAGGGTGTGACTACAGCGTGGGAGGTGGCCCACTGCTGCCTCTGGGCCCTGCAAGCCTCTGGAAGCCCAGGGGGCCTTTCTATTTGGAGTTCCTTCTGGCCTGGTGTGTCTTCCAGGCCGTGAATTCCCAGCAGTGATTAATCGACCTGAGGGACATTTGTCACCATGTGTCACCCAAGCTTCCGTGAGACCTGGGAAGTAATTAATAAGCTCGGGATGATGTTGAGCCACGCCCCAAGCCCCGGTCTTTTGTGCAAGTGGGCACCTGGAGACCATGTCCTCCCAGCCAGCCACCTCAGAACAGGTGGCCTGGCTCCGTGTGTTGCTGGAAGAGACTTTGTCTGTGGGTTTTGTTTTTGAAAGATCATGTTGGCGTGAACTAATTCAATATTTACATACCCCCTGACAGAGGAGGAAAGACCACGTTGTCACGGGTTAAAAGCACGGTTATCGCAGGCCTGCTTACCCCCCAAATATTGTCACTTTCAAGGCTGTGATGAAGGAAATATTGACACTTTCAAGGCTGCGATGAAGGAAGTGTGAAGACAGAACCTGGTTTCATGAAAGGAGGGAGACACCGGCTTCTCTCCAAAAGGACCCGATCCCACTGAGCCCTGGAGGACCAGCCACGCACAGAGCAGCCGGGCCCAGCGGGGGGAAGCCCAGGGCCCGACATGGGCTGAAGCAAAGCCCTGGGACCCGACATCACTTTGCTGCCTGGGCCAGTTGACCTCAGAGTTGTCCCATCTCAGGGGACCCAGGGCTTGCTTCTGTAAAGGGGGATGTGAAGTACAGGGCTTCCCAGCTTGTTTGTGGATCTATTTGTTTAAGGGAACCTCCTTGGAACCCCTTCCGCCCTGACACTGCCCAGCTGAGATTCGGCTCAGCTCTGGGCGTCTGGGGTTTGGAGGACGAGGCTCTGGTCTCATCCAATCCGGGTCATTTCCTCCTGTGTGGGAGGGTCCTGCCCACTTGTCCCACCTGTCCCCAGACAGGTGGCTGTCTGGACACTGCCTGGTGTTGGGGTCCAGGCCTGTGCACAGGGGAGTTGGGGGGATGTGCCTGGCAGCAGAGTCCCTCCCTGGGGGCATTTAGGGGACACATAGGCAACACAGGACCTTGGGCACACTCGGGATGCAGCCTCCAGAAACCCCAGTGGCCAGGGTGGGCTCACTGATGTTGCTGATAACAATGATTTTGTTTTTAACTCCAAAGAAAATGGGAAAAATGAATATTCAAAGAGAGTTTGAATACATCGACAAGGGTAGTCCCCTTGCAGAATGGAAGGAAAATTCCAGAATATTTCATTCATGCTCAAATCGTTTGGGATCAGGGATGCAGGAGGAGCCCCCCTCAAAGCCTTGGGAAATTTTCCTTTGGGACCGTTGTCCTCGGACGTCACTCTCCCAGACCTCGGGACCCAGTCTGAGGGCTTTGCTCTGTTTGCATTTCGAGCTGCTGTTTTGTATGGCCGGGGCGTCTGCAGCCTCAGCTCTGGGCGATTCCGTTCAGGGAAGCCTTTGTGCTGGCTGTTGATTCTTCTGAGGGCCAGGAGGTAATGTCAAGGATTAGCCCGCCACAAACCTGCCTGTTAACCAGGACGCTCTCTCCGCGTGGCATTTGTGATGTGGTTATTTTAAATCCCCTGAGTTGTTCAAGAGACCCAGAAACCTGGGATGGAAGGACCCTGCTTTAATATCAGAGTTTTTCCTTTCCCTCCTCTTTCCTGAGGGCTAAGTCCAAAGCAAACATCTTACCCAGGTACCCAAAGCGGGCAGATGGCTTTGCATAGGAGAAAGATGCTATTCATCAGTTTGCAGTTGGCGACTATGTGACAGGAATCTCAATTGGCTCTCATGCTGAACGGAAAGGAGGCGAGTGTGTGGAGATGGTGCCTGGGACGAGCTGGCTCCAGAGGCCTGTGTGCACTGGGCCTGGGAACAGCAGGGGTCCGGAGCAGCACTGGCTGGAATCAGGACTTGGGCAAGTCACTTCCGACTCCTTTATAAACAGATGAGGGCTGATTTCTTCCTTGCAGGGCTGTCGTGGGCTACAGCTAATATGAGTTCAAGAGACCCCTGGCTACAGCGGTCCACGCCTGTAACTGCAGAGGCTGAGGTTGGAGGACCGCAAGTTCGAGGCCAGCTTCAGCATCTTAGCAAAGCCCTGTCTCACAAATAAGAATAAAACGTGCTGGGGTTTATCTCAGTGGTCCAGCACCCACCTGAGTACCAGAAAACAAAAACAAACAAGGAGCCCCCACAGAGCCCCCACAGTGAGTGTTGAAATCTCTGTAAAGATTGCCCCCATGTGGGAATTGGGAATGGGGACCATTTGCCCCGCTGTGGGTAGGAATCTGTTCACAGAATAGGTTAACCATAAACAATCGCTTCTCCACCACCAAGTTTCAGATAGAACTACTTTGATCTGACTTCTTTATTGGAGGGTGGGATACTGGAGATTGAACCCAGGGGCACTTGACCACTGAGCCACATCCCAGCCCTATTTTGTATTTTATTTAGAGACAGGGTCTCACTGAGTTGCTTAGCGCCTTGCTTTCTGCTAAAGCTGGCTTTGAACTCACGATCCTCCTGCCTCAGCCTCCCGAGCCCCTGGTAATACAGGCGTGCGCCACCGCGCCCGGCTAGCTCTGGTGTTTTGGCAGACAAGCACCAACACCGTCACCAGAGGATCTGAGCCCTCACTATCGGCCACCATGTGGACAGTCCCTCCTTCACGTGGCTCACTCTTCCTCTGCCTGGATCCTGGGTTCTAACAACCTAGTTCAAACTGACTTGAGTAGAAAAGGGGACATTATTGGCAGAAATATCTGAAGAGCTTGGAGGTTAAGATCGCCTTCAGACCTGGCTGGATCTAGCTGTTCCTACCAAGTCATGAAAAATGTGTCTCTGGTCACCTCTTTGCTCAATCCCTCAGTGCCAGTTTGCACTGAGGCAGGCTCTTCCTACTTGGTGGCAAGGGGACCCGTGGACGCCCCAGCCTTTCCTCCTGCTTTGAGAGAGAAAGCTTTGCTTCCCAATCCCAGCAAAAACCAGCACTGGCCCTGTTACTACCCCAGACCCAGCCACGTGGCCAGCAGGAGGGACGCTCTGATTGGCTAGGCCAGCTCACATGCCCTTTTCTGGGCGTGGCCTGGGGTCAGCAGGACAGAAACACGTGGATGTTTGGGGGATGGACATTCCTCACCAGGAAGGTGGGGTACTGCTGTCAAAAGAAAGGAGCTGGATGGGCAGCAGCTGTGGAGCCAGAGCTGCCCTGCAGGGCATCAGTGGTGACCCCGCTGTTTCAGAGGGAGCATTGGCGGAAGGGCTCAGAGGGGAGCCTGGTGACCAGAATGCCTGGGGTCATATCCTAGTTCAGCTACTTATTTGGGTCCAGAGCAGTGCCTGGTGCAAAGTTAGAGCTCTTCCTCACAACCCATGTGCTTGGCAGCCCCTAACTTGTACAGTGCACAACTGATACGACTGCACTCGGCAGTTCTGCTCAATGAACGTAAACCATTTTCTCAGCCTTTCTGTGGATGGGGAAAACCAAAGCCCAGAGAGGCCAAGAAACCTACTTAAATAGGCTCATCAAGAGAGGGCTGGGGCTGGAACCACATTCCGCCTGACCTCTGGATTGCTCCTAGTCTTCATTCAAAGATATCCAAAGTCTTTGACATCCAGAGCTCCCCCTCATGGTAGAAGGAGGCCATGTGGAAGGAATGCAGTCTGGCCTCCCTTCCCTTGATGCCAGATGATGCTCATCTCCTCTTGGCCCTGTGAACTCCAGGCCTCCAGGACCTCCGTCTCTTCCCAAGACCACACAGAGTCAGGGCCTCTCCAAGGGCCTCCTGCCTACGCTCAGCAATGCTCAATGGATGCATGAGACCTGGAAGAATGCTCCCCGGATAGCCACAGCATAGGGGGACCCGGAAATGGGCACCTGTGCCCAGTGAAGGAGTGGGCGGGCTCCTGTCATGAGGGACCAGGACATCACCAGACTGGTCCCCATGGCTGCCTTTCAGAATGAAGCAATTCTGGGTGAGACCCGCTCAGGTCATTAGTGACCTTGCAAGGACCTGCTGGCAAGAGGCCCTGCAGCTGCTGAAGGTGTCGGGCTCTTTACCCACACGCGGCGCCCTGATTGTGCCAATTTCACAAAATGCAAATTTGGAAGAGGAAGAGAAACCATGGACCCCGAGGGAAGTCAAGTCAGCTGTGCCGTTGAGGGTCCTGTGGGCCCAGCCCAGCACCAGGGTGGGAGCAGATGTCAGCCTGGGGTCTCCTCTCCCCTTGAGCCTCTGCATCCTGCATCATGATGTCCCCTGTGAACCCAGGAGGCCTGGCTTGTGGGTCGTGACGGGTACTCAGAGCTGATGTACTGTGTCAGCTGTCCCCTGGTCTGGATGGCATTCTGGCTGCCCAGGAGTGAGAAGGGATGCTGTGCCCCTTCCTGGGAGCCCCGTGCACGTGCCACCTCTGTTCCTCTGCTCCCCGTGGTGGCTCCTCCCAGGGTCCAGCCAGGGTCGCAGCCACCACGGAGCTGACCCTGGCCCTTGGGACCAACTCACCACCTGACTTATGTAACCATCAGCCATAAAGCCGCGATACGGCAATAAAGGAAGGGAGTGCTCTCACACCAGGCCGTCCATAATGGAGCTTCGGCCAGAGATGGCCCTGTATTTCTTCCCACTCCCCAACGTGTGATAAATTGAAACCCTAAAAGCTTGGCATGAGGGTGGCTTGTGAGCAGTGGGTGGGACAGCCAGTAGAGGCCTTGGGCCTGGGAGGCAGGGAGGCTGTGGGCTTGCTCTGCAGATTCTTTAAAATCCAGACCTCCTTGACGTGGCTGCCTCTGGGCTCAGGGACCTCCTTCACCCACCCCAGGTGGTCAGGGGCTCAGGGTGCTGCCCAAAGGTGGTCAGCGTGTGTCCTGGCCGTGGGACCTCAGTGGCTCCATCTTCTTCATCTCTCACTGGGCTAAGCCCTCACTTCTCTGGGGACTCCGTGATGGTAATGGCAGCAGCACCCACCAAGGTTTTATTCACACACACCTGTCCCTTTTGCAGAGGAGGAAGGTGAGGCCCAGTGGGCTCAAGGGACATGCTGGGACCGGAGGTCTAGCTGCAGCGCCCGAGCTCTGAATGGCAGGTGTGATGAAGCCAGGCACCTGTCACTGCCAGTCCATGTGGCTCTCTTCCTTTCTCCTCTACAGTGTACTTGCTCATGTCAGGAAGGTTCCGGAAAAAAGAACATGATTCCTCAGAGAAGGACGAGTTGATGCCACAGTTAATCAAACCCTGATCCTGCTCTTTCCATAGCCCCTGCCCTGGTCTAGACCCTGAGGTGGCCTGCGCGGCTTCTCCACTGAGCCTCCTCCTCTGCCCCTACAGAGCCCTGTGGGGTCCTCGGTCCATCCGACCCACAGGCAGCAGAGATCAGCCTGGGGTCCGGGCTGTGTGACTGGTGTGTCACTTCCCCTCCATGAGCCTCCCTTTCTTGCTTTACTGAAGGGTCCCAGGGCGGCTCCTTTCTCCTGGGGGTGCAGCTTTAATGCCCAGTGCCCTGAGGTGGTCCCCATGCTCCAGCCACAGTGGGGGTGAGAGTGCCAGGCTCTACGGGCCAAGCCAACCTGTCTCCAGGGCAGCCCAAGTTGGGAGAGGGGCCAGCCTGAGTCCATGGATGGAGTTCTATCTGTCCACCCCTGTCGGGGATGAGGGGCCCCAGCCCTGTGTGCTCCAGGGGCAGTCAGTGATCTTGCTGGATCTCTCACATAGACCCCCTGTGAGGCGGGGATTGGCACAGAGCCTCTCTGGCGGCTCTCAGGACTGCTGGGTCACGCAGATGAGGCTCCATCAGCCTATGACATCATTGCCCAGCAGGGCCCATCTGCTACCCTCTGCCTGGCTGCGAGTCCTTCCATTTCTTTCCAACTCCACCCCTCCTGCCCGGGTCACACCCCCAGGGTGCCCTGGTTCCCATGGTGTACCATTAAAGCCCATGGCCAGCAGAGAGAGGCCATGCTCTCTACTCCTTAGCCACCATCAACAACTTCCTTATAGACAAGTAACATCTCAGCTTTCTGGCTCCACCCACCTGCCTCCCCAGTGTGACCCCTGCCTACTCTTCATCCCACCCTCCTCTCCGCTCTCTGTACAGTTGTCCCGTCCCACTGGCAATCTCTCTGTTTCTCAAGGCTACATTTGTTCCTTGTCCTGCTTCAGGGCCTTTGCACCGGCTGTTGCCCCCGTCAGGGTGCTGTTCTCTCCATCCTTTAGGTCTTAGCTTAAAGGCTTTTCCTGACCGAGGTCCTGACTCCAGGAGGGGCTGGCTCTGGCCCACCCATCTGCAGAGGAGCCTTCCTCCCCACCTCTCAGGCCCGCCAACCGCCAGGAGTCTCCTGCTGGAAGACATGTCCTTGTCAATCATGCTCTAACAATGCCAATCACCTCCCTTGCTGACATCATTTTTCTCAGTGTGTCTCAATCCCCAGTCACTGTGGGAGATGAGCCACCACGTCTGCACCGTCCCGACTGCAGGAGTGCTCTGTGGTCGCAGCCGTGACGAGGTAGTGGCTCTGTGGGCTGTAGCTCCTGCAGTGGAGGGCTGGACCCAGAGGTGCAGCTTCTGGAAACCGCAGGAGCAGGCAGGGCCCTGACTGGGTGAGCAGCTTCAGGCCCCGGCCCAGCCCAGCTGCTCCCAGCACCCTCTCCTCATCTGGAAACCAGGGATATTTGCAGTGTGCCCCTCGCAGACCCACCATGAGGATTGAACAGAAAAGGCCCCTGAAGCCTTTAGCACTGTAACCTGACGTCTGGCCTGAGCTCTGGGTGGGCATGGGAAGCCGCTCTGGTTTGGAAGGAGGTGAACGTATTCCCAGGCGGCTCTGCCCTGGGTCCCTTCTTGCTTGGCCGCTGTCTACGCACAGCCTCTGCTGTAACTCAGGGTGCTCCCTTTGCAGGTCACGGGGGCCCTGCACCCAGTGGCCTCAGGGATCAGAGATCAGCTTGCACTTCAGCAGGACTCTCATATGGTTGTCCCTCTCACTTCCAACCTTACTGCCATTGGTCCCATTGGAGACAGTGGTCCGGTGTTTTAGAAAGTGTGCTGGTCTGGGGAACATTCGTCTTGTCTCTGTTCCTTACAGCTGTGTGCCTTTGGGCAAAGCACCGCCCCTCTCTGAGCCCCAGGTGTGTTCCTTAGGAGGTTTTTCTGATTGGAGGTTCTGGAGTTCAGGAGTCAGTTGCAGACTGGATTTAGGGTTTGTGTGCAAACATGAGTTCCTCCACCAGAACACATCTGACGCCCGAGGCCATTCACATAGGTCATTGTACCTGTCCTGCTGGCCCACTTGGCTGGAATGGGAGGCCTACTGTGTGCAAGTGGGCACCAGGATGAGAAAGAAAAGGGCGAGAGGGAAGGCCTATTTGATCAAGGGCTCTTGGCCCTTGGGAACCTAGTGCAGGCTGTGAACTCGGACCAGTGCTCCTGTGCAGAGTATTTGCTTTTAAAAAGAAATTTATAGACTCCTTTGAGTCCTGAACCCTGGGGAAGGCACTTGCCTTGGGCAGGTTCCCACTGACCTCAGGCACCTCCTCCGGGAAGCCTCGGTGATTTGCAACCTCATTCCCAGTGTCCCGTGAGCCCTCCCTGTGTTCCCCAAAGGGTGGCCATTGCCTGTCCCTGCCTGGCTCTCCGGAAGGGCAGGGGCCGGCTGGTGACATGCCTGGCTCTGAGTGGTGTCTGCAGACCCTTGCTGGGTGGGACCATGTCTCGGCCCCCAACACTGCAGTGGGTGGCAGAGCTTCATTTCCCAGGGCCGTGCCAGTGACCTTGAGCCTACTACGAGCCTGGCGGCCTCCAGTGCAGGCACGTCCTTCCCCCAGTTGCATGTTGGTGAATGGGCGCGAAGCCAGGGGTTGCCTGTAAACCATCTGCTGCCTGGAGGACCCAGGCTGTGTGCTGGAGGGGGTACCTACCAGGAGCATCCTTGTGAGGACCCTCTCTCCCTCTCCCCCCGCCTGGTCCAGCTGGAGCAGAGTGAGGCCAAGTGCGAGGACGCCTTAAAGACCCAGAAGGCACTGACCACGGACCTGGAGAACATGCACAGTGAGCTGGAGAACGTGACCCGGAGCAAGAGCCTGGTACTGTCCCTTCCTGCAGTGTGGAGGCCAGGCTGCACAGGCCTCGCGAGCCAGTGTGGGCCTACTGGGTGCTCAGCTCCATAAGAGGGACAGGGTACTTATTGTGGACCTATTGGGTGCCATTCATTGTAGACCCACTGGGTGCTCAGCTCTATAAGAGGGACAGGGGCACTTATTGTGGACCTATTAGGTGCTCAGCACTCTGCCTGTGCAGGCATCCTACTGTGCACAGAGCATCATCAAGGCTAAGGGCATCTATGAGGGTCAACAGTGTGCTCCCACCTGTTTTGGACCTACTGTGTGCTCAGTGCTCTGAGGGTGCATCCAATATGAGCCTAGTGTTCACTCAGCGCCCTGAGTGGGAGCACAGCTGTTTATCATGTGCCCGCAGTATGCTGGGCACCAGGAGTGGTTTGCAGTCCTACTGTGTGCTGTGTGCTTACCACCAGGAGGGAACTTGGTCCTTATGGTGTGCTATTGTATGTATTTTCCTATAAGTGGAGACCAAGACACCTCTCACTACTGTAAAAAGAGCCATTTATTATGCACCTACTGTGTGCTCACCACTGAATGGGGACAAATGAGCATATACTGTGGGTCTAGTCTGTAGCTGAAATCTGGGTCTGTACAGGGGTGTACCGGGTTAGTTTAAATTTATACTCAGGGTGTAAAATCCTCATGTTTAGGTAGAGCTGGAGATTTAGAGGCAAGAGCTTATCTCATGGTCCCGGTTGGTTCTTTTGCCATATGTATATGTGTGTGTATACACACAAACACACACACACACACACACACACACACATATATGTGTGTGTGTATATACATATATATGTTTCTTGCACTGAATTAAGAACTTGCCCACAAACACACACGTGCATATACACAGGGATGTGCTTACACACTTACATGCAAAACTGCCAGACACACATACCAACAAATGTCTCCATTGGTAAAGTATGCAATCACATTTATCCATGTACTTAACAGACATTTATTGAGCACCGACTGTATCTGTCAGACCTGGTGCTGGTGCTGGAGATGCACCTGTGCACAGAACCAAGTCCCTGTCCTCAGGGAGATCACAGGTGGCACTTACACATATGGGAATCTCGCTGAAAATGTGTGTGTTGATTCCCAGGTGCGGGGCACACAGACCTCGATCCATTTACAGATGCATGCTGCATGCAGAGTCATGCGAATGCCCAGTGTGTGTGTGCGCACACACACACATGCACTGCCCTAGCACCATGCATTGGCACCCACTGCCACAGGCGAGTAACCCTCACCTCGAGCACCCAGGACAAGCACCCCTGCCCTCATCAGGCCCCGCCCCCTCCCCTCCCCCTCACTGGCTCTTGGCCTGCCTCCTGCCAGGTGGATGAGCAGCTGTACCGGCTGCAGTTCGAGAATGCAGACCTCCTGAAGCGCATCGACGAGGACCAGGACGACCTGAACGAGCTCATGCAGAAGCACAAGGACCTCATTGCTCAGGTAACCAAGGGGCTTTTGTGGGCAGCTGGAGGGGATGTTGACACGGGGCTGTGGTTGTACCCCTTCCTGGTCTTAGGATCTTGGCGGGGAGTAAGTACAGAAAGGTTAGAAAGGATTTGTACATGTCATGTGCCCTACGGGAGGAGAACGTCCCCTCTGGATAGCATGTGCACCCTGGGGGACCTGTCCATCAAGAAGGGTCTGGTCTATTTACACATCCACCCACCCACCCACCACCCACCCACCACCCACCTGTTCATCCATCCATCCATCCATCCATCCATCCATCCATCCATCCATTTATCCATCCACCCTGTTTTAGTCAGCGTTTTCACTGCTGTGACTGAAAGACTTGACAAAAACAATTGTAGAGGAGGCAAAGTTTATGTACGGGCTCATAGTGTCAAAGGTCTGAGTCCATAGACAGCCAGTTCCATTCCTCAGGGCTCCAGGTGAGGCAGGACGTCATGGTCAAGAGTATGGCAGAGGGAAGCAGCTCACATGAGGATCAGAAAGCAGAGAGAGACTCCACTCACCAGATACAAAATATGTACCCCAGAATCTCACCCCCAGTGCCCACCTCCTCCAGCCACTCCCTACTTGCCTTCAGTTACCACCCGGCTAAGCCCATTAGGGGATTAATTCACTGATTGGGTTAAGGCTCTCACAACCCAAGCATTTCTCCTCTACACCTTTTTGCATTGTTTCACACATGCGCTTTTGAGGGACACCTCACATCCAAACCATAACATACCCATTCTGTCATCTACCCTGTAGGGAAATAAAGGAAGGGAGGAAAGGGAAGGGAGGAAAGGGAAGGAGATCTCTGACACAGGTCAGCATGCAATCATCTTTTATTCTCCATTATTATTATCCTTCTCCCCTTGTTACATATGATTTTAGCCTTTTATACCCCTACAGACAAAGAAGGCAAAAAGCCAACAGCAATGAATTCCCAGGCAAAGCAGGCAAATCACCAACAGCAACGGCTAGAGCCAATGCACAACAGCCAGATAACCACTCCTTGAACTACATCTTAATCTAACCTAGACTCAAACATTTCGAGCTCTGTCCTTTTTCAGGGCCAGAGAAATATTCTTGTTTGCAAGCAATGTTCTCTCTATCTGTTTCTGACCTCTTAGCAGAAAATCCTGTTTGCAGGCAATTCCCACCAAGGACCACAAAGTCCCTAGTTTGTAAGAGCACCTGTAGTCAAAACTCCTGAGTTCTCTCTTGGTAGAAAATCCTGTTTGCAGGCAGATTCCACCAAGGACTATAAGGTGTCTTGTTTGCAAGAACACCTGTAGCTTATAAGTTTTAATTCCCTATACTACCCTTCCATCCATCCCTCCATCTACCCACCCACTCATCCATCCATCCACCTACCTAATCATCCATCCATCCATCCATCCATCCATCTACCTAATCATCCATCCATCCGTCCATCCATCCATCCATCCATCCACCTACCTAATCATCCATCCATCCATCCATCCATCCATCCATCTATCTAATCATCCATCCATCCACTTATCTAATCATCCATCCATCCATCCATGCATCCACCCATCTAATCATTCATCCATCTAGTCATTCATCCATCCATCCATCCATCTACCCATCCACCTACCCACCCACCCACCTACCTTATCATCCATCTGTCCGTCTGTCCGTCCGTCCATCCATCCATCCATCCATCCATCCACCTACCTAATCACCCATCTATCCAGTGAGTTCCAGAATGAGGCACAGGTAAGCTCAGCAGGACCAGGAGAGGAGGACCAGGAGAGGAGGACCAGGCGAGGCTCTCAGAGGCTGTGATGTTTGGGCTTTATTTGGGGGGGGATGAAAATCATTGGCAAACATTTTAGGGTCGAGTGCAGTTGAAAAGGACCAGATAGGTTGTCACCCCTGACAGCTCCACAAGGACAGGACTGTGCTCAGCCTTGCCCAACCCTGCATCCAGCTGGGCTGAAAAGAGTGCCTGATGTGGAATAGGATAAACAAATAGCCACTGAATGAATGAAAGTTGCTGTCCTGGGGAAAGGCCACCGTGGCTTGCTCCAGGCAGGTGGGGTGGCGAGGAGGATTGGATCAGGAGCCACTTGGGAGACACAGTGGCAGCAGGGAGCAACACAGGAGCTTGGGGTGGAGCTGCAGTGTGGGGAGGAATCCCCTACAGATTCTGATCTGCATAACTGGAGAACAGCTTCTCCCGGAGCAGTGGGCATACTGCTCACAGTGTCCCTCCAGGGGGACCCCAGGGGAAGGCACTGGCCAGGTTCAAGTGCATACAATAGGGATTTGATCTGAGGGTATCTCTGCCAAACAGGAATCAGACTAATGAAAATACTCAGTGTGCATGTTTGTCATCCCAGCAGCTTGGGAGGCTGAGGGAGGAGGATTTCAAGTTCAAAGCCAGCCTCAGCAAAAGTGAGGTGCTAAACCACTCAGTGAGACCCTGTCTCTAAATAAAACACAAAATAGGGCTGGGGATGTGGCTCAGTGACTGAGTGCCCCTGAGTTCAATCCCCAGTACCCCTCCCTCTGCAAAAAAAAAAAAAAATACTCAGTGCTCTCACCAAGAGTATAACCACCACCACAAAAGAGCCCACAGCATCCTCTGTGTTGGGGAATCACTCATTTTTGTCTAAAATGCTAGTGTATTTGTTCAATTTCAAGAGCAGTTCGTGTATATGCCCATTACAAATGATTTAGACGATAAATGTCCATTATCACATAAGCAGGGAAGAGCCCGTCTTTGCCTCAGGAATTCCTCTCCTTGGAAATATAAAGCTCCATCATTGGCCCTTATCCTTTTAAAAGGTCTTTATTCTCCACCACCTCCTTTAATCTCTGAGGGTCCAAAGAGACATGATTACCTCCATTATAAAGATGGGAAGACTGAGGTGCAGAGGTTCCCTGGCTTGCCAAGGCCAGCATCCAGGTCTAGCACCCCGTTACCTGGCATTGCTCCCTGGGGATCTGGTCCTCAGGCCATGGCCAGCTCATCTCTGTCTGGACTCTCCAAGGTGAATCATAAAGTGCTGGACAGTTGACCCAAATTCGGGCTGAGACAATTGGAGGACTCAGTGAACACCGAGATGAAGGATGTTGGGGAGGATGTGAGAGGTGACTTTGGGCCAAGGGCTATTGTTACAGAAGCTGCGAGAAATGGGGACATCTGTGGGTGGGGGAGAAGGGATTCTCAGGAGTGGGTTCCAGAACACCCTATGATCCCATGGCCACATTTTGATTTTTGTCTCACCAGTCTACTGCTGACATTGGTCAGATCCAAGAACTACAGCAAGAACTGGAGGAAGCCAAGAAGGAGAAGCACAAGCTTCAAGAGCAAGTATGTGATCTGGGCCATCAAATTGGGGCAGGAAGGGAAGGTCCCATGGGCCCTCAGGTGTCACCTCCTGGCCAGTCATTCATTGGTTCATGGATGGATTTATTCACTCACTCACTCCGGTTGTGTGCCGGGTGAATTGAGAACAATTCCTGTAGACAGACAGACAGGCACATGCACACACTCAGTCTTGCCCATGCCTATTCCTTTTCTGAAGATGACCCACGCAATGAGGCACAGTCATCAGATACCCTGTACAGGATTCTGTCCCTCTGAGAAATGGCTCCACAGCAAAGGGATTTGTCAGTCCAAGATAGGATCATGACCCTCTGTGGTCCCTCCAAAGCCCCCTGTTCTCCATCATTACCTGGTGGGTTGCTATCTACAAAATTTTCAAAGTCCTTCCAGAACTATTGCATGTGTCTGCTTAGAATGACTGTCAGAGTAACCAGGTCTCAAGCAAATGTCCCTGGGCACTGAGTAGCAACAAGCACAAAAACTGTAGCAGTAGAGTCACTGGCTGGTACTTACTGAACGAATGCTCAGTCCTCACAGTGAAGATGAAGAGACTGAGGTTCAGGGAAGGGCACTGAATTGTCGGGGTTCACCCAGCTGGAAAGTGGTGGGGCCAGTCTTTTGATGCTGAAGCTTGTTGCTTGTGGGCTAGTTTTCCTCCTTTATTAAGGCAGGGGAGGAGATAAAAGAAGTACTGATCAAAAGTCTTGTTTGGGATTCTGAAGGCATAGGAAGCCTCTCCTCCCAGCATCTGATGCCCAGTGACAGTCCAACAGTCCTCTGATCGGACTTGGCAGTTCTGACTTGTATTCATCATTCCCCATGTGGCACTTGAGTGAAGAAGGAGGTGGGCCCTGGGGCTGGGACCTGCACTTATCTGTTCCTGGAACTCAGGGCCAATAGGTGGCCAGTGGATCCCTCTGTGTGCTTCAGCTGCAGGTGGCGGAGATGCGCATCCAGTACCTGGAGCAGTCCACGGTGGACCGGGCCATCGTCAGCAGGCAGGAGGCAATCATCTGCGACCTGGAGAACAAGACGGAGTTTCAGAAAGTGCAGATTAAGAGATTTGAGGTACTTAGTGACATGTAAACACTGCTCAGGCCTGGATTATTGCGGGCTTGTGTGTGAGCCCAGCCATCCTTCACCCACCTGACTAGCTGCTCATTCGCTCTCGTCAGAACAGACATTACTGATCTGTCTCCCACTCTTCCTTTCCTCCCTCCCTTTTCTTTGCTTCCTTTCTTGTCTTGCACATTCCTACAAATGACTTATCCATTCATCCATCCATCTCCATCCATCTCTGTTCATCTCCATCCGTCATCATGGTCCATCCATCCATCTCCATCCATCTCTGTTCATCTCTGTCCATTATTATGGTCCATCCATCTCCATCCATCTCTGATGATCATCCATCATCATGGTCCATCCATCCATCTCCCTACCATTTGTTCTTCCTCCTTACACCCTCTACTCTTTCTTCTCGTCTTTTATTCAGACCTAGACTCCTCTGTCCACCCACCCTTTTATTCATTGATTCTGTTCTTCCCAACCCACCTACCTGCTCATCCACTTATGTGCCCAATGCTCATTTTGAACAGAAATTTATCTTGCATGCAATGAGTGCCTGGTCCTGTGTTAGGTGAACAGGAGATGGATATATGAAGCTTAGAGCTTAGTAGGAGATGAACTTAATGACCTGTGTCTGGGGAGGAGGCTGTGAGCTTTAGAGAACAGGGATCTTTTCATAGCTGGAGAATCAGGGAGTCTTCCAGGAGGAGATGGCATTAATGCTGGACCTTGAAACGCAGGCAAATTCACGATGGTTTGGGATGGGGTTGGATGACTACATTCACATTGCCCTTGAGTTGAGAGCTCAGGTGTTTGTTGGCCTTCTAGAGTAAAGGGAGGGGAGGAATAATTAGAAGGGGAGAAGGACAGATGGACCAATGATGGTGGATGGAGGGGAATAGAGATAGATGAAAGGGATGGATAAATGAATAACTCTGTAGGCCAGGGACACAGGACATATACAGAGCACATCACCATTGTGAAAACACTCTCAAATCAGCCAATCCTCTATGCAGCCCTGCAGGGTGGGTAGGATAGGCCTCCTCCAATGAGGGAGAAGAGGAGCCCAGAAAGGGCAAGTGACCAGGGGAGTCAGGGAGGGGGTAGATTGACCTCTTACCTTCACTCTACCCTGGTCCCGCCTGAATTTCTCTGCAGCTGGCTGGCTTCCCCATTTAAGGACAGAGAGTCTTCAGGGTGCCCAGTGGACATCTCACTCTGAAACATTTTCTCCCAATGCCCCTAGGGGAACTTGGTCTCTAATAAGGCTGCTGAGGTTGGAGAACAGAGAGATGTTTTTCTTCGCCTTGACCCTCAGTGGTTCTCCAGATGGCTCAAGGGATTCTTCAAGGCACGATTGTCTCTGCAGATCATCATGAAACTTTGGTTGGATGTTAAATGATGGCATGCACTGTGTTGGACTCTTTTTTTCTTTCAAGTATAGTCAAGGAGGGCTGAGGATATAGCTCAGTTGATAGAGTGCTTGCCTCCTAAGCAGAAGGCCCTGGGTTCAATCCCCAGCACCAGGGAAAAAAAAACAAGTATAGTCAAGGAATAGCAGCCAAGAAAGAACGCAACAGTAAAATGACGTCCAATGGAGGGATTCTATCTCCAACCTCACTCCCACCACCGCCATTGCTATTTGAATTGAGTAGAACCCCAGGTCCCTGCTGCAGAGACAGGGACCACTCTTCCTTCTTCCTTCCCTAGCTGCTCTTTGAAATTGCTACTAAACTCCCTTTGAAAGATGAAGAGGAGCTGATGGTAAAGCTTTCCTGCAGGCCGTTGTTTCATGTCTGCTCTGAAGCCTGCTTTCCCCCCGTCTGTGGCTGTGGAGAAGGGGCTCAGAGCTCTCCGCTGGGGTTTGAAATATTCATGCGGGGCCCTGCTTATGTCAACATGGTGTATTTGTCCATCACGATCGATTGGTTCCGGGCTTGTTGGCCGCCTAATGAATTCTGCAGAACAGCTTTTGGATTTGTTTTCTGTAGCACTTTGTAATGCCCAAAGCACTTCTCTATTGTTTTATTTTGTTCTCTTGGAGTTTTGTCCCCAGAAATGTAAAAATATCATAGTATTAGGGCTGAGGCTCATCAAAGACGACTAGATCAAAGGCCCTCGTTTTATAAATCCAGAAGCCAAAACCCACATTGCAGAAGGGATTTGGGCCCCCATAGTTCTCTCTCCAAAGCATCAGTTCCACTCCCAGAGCTTAGGATGAAGGGGGCTGCCATAAGCATCAACCCTTATCAGCATTCTCAACCCTTATCCAGCACATCCTCTGTGCCAGGCACTGAGGTAAGCCTTTTTCTCTTGACGAGTTGGATCCCAGCAGTGTCCCTGTGACATAAAAAAATCATGGTCATAATCTCTCAGAGAGGTTCAGTAGCCTGTCCAAGGTTAGACAGCCAGGAAGAGGTAGCAGTGGGATTTGAACTCAGAGCATCACGGGCATTACCGCCTCTCAGAATAGCATTTTTCTGTTTTCAAAGTAAATTCTTTATTTTTGACTCCGAAATCAGGACTCTTCACCTGGTGACTTCATGCAAACACTCAGATTCCATAACGGATTCTGTTTCTTGAAGCCCCCTGCTCCATGACCCGCACCTCTCACTCCAAGCAGGGAACGTGCTCTTTGCCCCTCCCTCCCAGGTCCTGGTGATCCGACTTCGGGACAGCCTGATCAAGATGGGCGAGGAGCTGTCACAGGCCCAGGCGTCGGAGTCCCAGCAGCGGGAGAGCAGCCAGTACTACCAGCGGCGCCTGGAGGAGCTGAAGGCAGACATGGAGGAGTTGGCGCAGCGGGAGGCAGAGGCCAGCAGGAGGTGCATGGAGCTGGTAAGTCCTTCCCCAGTGCTGGCCCTGCTTCGATGGAGTGTTTGGGATTGTCTAGTGTCCTCCTTTCTTGGTAGAGGAAAGGCCTTCTTCGTGGACCTTCGTGGACCAAGGTCTTGCTTCCTGGACCTCTGGGGCAGGCTTGGAAAAACCAGAGGGGACAGGCTGGGAGACGACGCTGCCATTGGCTGCAAGCCCTGTGGGTGGGACCAAAGTGAACCAATGGTATTCACTGCTGCTGGAGGGCGCTGAAGCGCAGGGCACGCTCAGACCCAA
Organism: Glaucomys volans; assembly: GCA_020662805.1. NCBI lineage: Eukaryota > Metazoa > Chordata > Mammalia > Rodentia > Sciuridae > Glaucomys > Glaucomys volans. The sequence goes on along the minus strand of JAJEJO010052728.1, from coordinate 33,660 downwards.
TCAGTCCCTGCGGATGGCAGGGCTGCCTCGCGCAGAGAACGGAGACCGCGGGTTTAAATGTGTGTCTCTTGCTCTCTTAGCATCCGTCCTATCTTGTAATCCACACAACAACCCCGTGAAGTCAGAATTTTCACTCCCATTTTACAAAAGAGGAAACTGAGGCTTCACAGAGGTGCGATGAGTAGTCAGTCTCAGGTCACACCCAATAGATATGAAGTTATTTCTGAGCTATTAACAGTAAGACAGGTATGAAATTAACAGTAATGATAAAAAGCCACCAGGTATTAAGCATTTGCTACATGCTAGGCTCCAGGTGAAACATTTCTCGCTAGGCTCCGGGTCAAACATTTCTCGTTTGAATCAGAACTGTAAAGTAGATGCTTTTAATTTTTACAATATAAAGACTGGTAAACTGAGGCACAGGGACATCAACTTGCCAAAGGGAAGCTCAGAGGGGTGTGTTCTCTTGCCCGAGGTCCCACATGAACACAGATTTAAACCCAACTGTGTGGTCTGTGATTTGAGACACTAAGTCATGCTTTGACCCCAGTGTGATCCAAAGAACATTTTAATATTAGTTCCCTGCCTGGTGGGAAGCTTTGTCCATAACTCAGTGTGTTGTTATAAAAACAGGGATCCCAGATTGACTGAGTGTCTGCTCTGTCTTTTCCCTTTGAGGACAGACATCTCCAAGACATCTTATTTATGACTCTTGTGATTCGCAGGGGGGTAGGGGGAGAGGGGCCTGGCATCCCCCAGAGTCTTCACCGATACCATGTGGGACTTAGTATTGGTCCAGGGTCTCTAAAGTGCAGTCATTGCAGCAGGAATTGTCCTTCTACAGCAGATATATTTCATGGGTCACTGTCCCCCACAGCCAGTCATGCCCTTCAACTTGCCCTTCACAAGCCACCCGCCTGGCTTTGACAGCTTGGGGGTGGGGGCAGGCAAGGTGCTGTACGGAGACCGAGTTCCCAGACAGAGTCCAGGCCTCTGACTGGCAGTTCCTCCACCGCCCTGGCCCTGGGAGAGAGAAAGGCTCTTTCCTCCAATTGACAGGATAACTTCCTCATTAACGGACCTGCTTTGGATGCCACCAGTCCCCCTCCCGCCAGCTGTGGCTGGGAGGAGAGAAGAGCCCAGCGTCTCTCTTCTGATGTCTTCTTTAACTAACCAGACACGCAGGCATGGCTAGATCAAATAGTGTTTTCCTTGTGCTCTTTTCCTCTTTCTTCCCTCCCTTCCTCCAACCCTCTCTCCATCTTCCTCATCCCTCTTTTCTCACTCTCCTCTCCCTGTCCCCATGCCTGGGACCATATTCAGATCTTTAAAACCCCCTAAAATACTGAGAAGATTACGCAGGCACACCTCTTGGAGATGTTGCTGGTTGACTCAGGACCACTGTGATAACCTGAATATTGCAATGAAGTCACATGGCATTTGGTTTCTCTGCACAGCTGAGTTCCATTTACACTACACCAGAGTATGGTAAATATGCAGTAGCATCATATCTAGAAAAGGTACCTGCCTTAATTAAAAATACTTTATGATTAAAAAGTGCTCATGATCATGCGTAAAATGGACTATAGGTGTGCTCCACTCAGGGTGGACACAACCCTTGTAAATCAGGCCATGGCTGCCAAGTGAAGTAAAATAAGCTTCGCCTGTGGTACAGCCCCCGCCTGTGATTCAAGATGAAATCAATATAAAACGCGAAAACACAAAGCTTCTGCATGGAGACCTGCACCTTTGCTTTGTCATTGCAAGCCTCTGGGTAAGCTTACGGAGGCTGGGCTTCTCTACTTCCATGCGCTTGTGGTCAGGAGGTTTGCTAGTTCCCGTGGGTGTCATGAGAGGTGACCACAGACTGGGTGGTGTAAAGCAATGACATGTATTCTTGCCAAGTCCTGAAGGGCGCAAGTCTGAAACCAAGGCGTCAGCTGGGTCCGCACTCGCCCTGCAAGCTCCAGAGGAGGATCATCTTCTGACTGCTGCAGGCAGCACAGCCCCCCGCTGTCTTAATGCGACCTTCCCCTCTGAGTGTGCGTCTCTCAAATATCCCTCTGCCACTTTCTTGTAAGGACAGCTGTAATTGGATTCAGGGTGCAGCCTAAACTGAGGTTGGTCTACATCTTGAGGTCCTTCTTGGAATTATATCTACAAAACTGCCCTTTTCTAAGTAAACTCATATTCACAGGCAGACATATCTCATGGGAAGCTCCCCTTGAACTCGCTCCAGGAGAGGAAGGCACATTCCTGCCAGTGCTGTAAAGGCACCAGCGAATTCTGTGTTTTCCCTGATGTGCCGGGGGAGACCAGGGCTCAAAGGAACGATGTTATGCCAACTGCCTCTTCCTAATGGTGGATGTCCCCAGCTCACCAACCTATTTGCCCTCAAATATGTCTGTTAGTCCCTGGGAAATTTCCAAGAAGAGAAGGCCTTGCTTACCTGTATCCCTCATAAGTTCATTCGAACTGTCTGGAACCGACCATGGCGTGGCCTAAGGATGGGCATTGGAGGAGGGCCAGGAACCATAGGGTGCTTGCTGTGTAGACGCTCGCAGTGTGGACAAGCAGGGTTTGGTGGAAGTTAAATGCTTAATATCATTTGAAGACCATTCTTATGGCCAAGGCCTCTCCCAGAGGCCTGGCATCCTGGATTCTCCGAGTGCACCCTTGTCTCTCCGGGTTCCCGTCCATAACCACCTTGGCCACCTACTTCCCTTCCCCATCCCCAACAGCTTCTCAGTGCCACATATTCTCCTGAAACCTCACCAAAATCCAGCCAGGAAGTCAGAGTTCTGGTTCTTTCCTTCATGCATAGGAAGCCCTGATTTGTACTATGGGTCCAGCCCTGGGATGGATGTTGGGGACACAGTGCAGCCTACACATGGGTAATACAGAACTCCGTGGAAAAATAAAATCAAGGCCAAGCTAGTGAATTTCATGCCAGTAAGGAGCGTTCTCTGGTGGGAACTCGGGCCTTCACAGGCAGAGCTGGGAAGTTGTGCAGTGTGATTTGGGGAATTCTTAGAAAACCAGGTGGCAAAGAATCTCTCCCCAGTGCCCACTGTCACCACCCCAAATCCATTTCTTAGGGCAAAGCAAAGCATTGCCTTCTCTGCCTTTTTTTTTTTTTTTTTTTTTTTTTTTTTAAATTCAAACCTCCGGGGAAGGGTTGGAGGAACCTCCCAGCTGCCCGCCCAGGCATGGACTCACTCGCTCCCTGACAAAGGCTCACTGAATTGTTCTCGCTTGGGGCCTGGGCACCTGGTATGTTCTTTGACACTTTACATCAACCGCAGCAGGTCAGGAAGGAAGGTGGGGCAGTGCAAAGTCACCCAGAGCTGCAGGGTCAGGGTGGCAAAACTGGGATCAGCCTCCCCGTGTGTCTGTCATTCCAACTGTCATCGCACCCCCCACACTGGCCATTCAACCCCATCCTGCTGAAAAATGACCCTGCCACGGGAGACCAAAAGGGATCCGGGCCTGTCACCCGTGGTGAGACCCGAGGAGGAAGTTGATGGATCTCCCGTCCACATCCTTTCCGCCTGTCCCTAGCCCATGCCATTTGTCACTGTTGGTGTTGGCTTAAAGGGCTGCGAGTTGTTGCCTCTGAATGATGGATGTCCCAGGCTGGCTCACCGGCACATCCAGATCAGGATCCATTACCCCACTGACGGAACTTCTCTTCCCGGAAAAAAAAAGAAAAAGAAAAAGAAAAATGAGGTTTTGCCATTAATTTTAGTAAATGTACTATTCCTGGCGACTCCAGGAGCCATTAAAGAGGAAAGAATATTCTGACTCTAAATCATTCAAGTCTCTTTGTCACTGGGGCGAGGAGACAGCCCATCATGGATCCGTGTCCTGTTGTCCTTCAAGTTCAGAGCCCTGGGGGAACTGGCGTGGCCCCAGGACCAGGCAGCCAAGGAGTGCGTCCAGAGCAGGAGGGGGGGCCGGGCGCACCTGCTGCGGAGGCTGCACCTGTTGGCTTCACCTCGGCCAATTCTCTAGTTTCCACTTTCCCTGGAGCAGGGTGTCCTGCTCACAGGGTCCCCAGGCTGCTTTTGCCCATGTAGGTCTTTTTCCCATCCATCCCCTCCTTGCTTCCCATCTTTACCCCAGCAGATTCTCTTCTGATTGCAGCTTGTATGGTTACTTCTCACAGATCTCCCCACTCTTCCTCCACTCTTGCTCCTCCCTGCAGATGATCTTTCCAGAAGGAGCCCATCTTACTGTTACTACTCTGCTAAGAAATCTCCTTTGGCACCCAGTTGTCGTAGAACAAAGTCCAGACTCCTTCCTCCTGCCTACAGAGCTACTGAAATTCAGTCTAGATTTTTCTACCCGTGTGTGCCTGCCTCGTACTACCCTGCATGTTCTGCTCATGCGTGAAGGCAAGGCGGGAGACCCGAGGCCGTGTATTCCTTGACCTCCTTCCCAGCATCCACCTGCCTGCCTGCTCTGCCTTCCACATCCAGATCAGGGGTCTGATGAAGACCCTCCGTGGCGTTCCTGCATCCCCCTGTGCTCACCCATTCGTGGGTGCCTCACCCGTTTGTTATAACTCCTTTTCTTCCCTGATAGAGAGCTCCCGGGAAAGGGATGGAGTTTAATTTACCTCTGGGTCTCCAGCCTCCAGTTCAGGGCCAGGTGTAGAATAGATGCTCAGCCATCGATTGTTATGTGGTTCCTGCAGGGTTTTGAAATTTTATCTCTGAAATGAACAATTCAAAAAATCCATCTTCCTGATAGGACCTTGCAGATGCACGGACTTGGTTTGCATCCTACTCTGTGCCTGGCCCTGTGCCAATATGGGGGGAGGTGCAGTCATGGACGGGCCAGGAACTGTGCCTTTGAATTGCTACAGATCAAGAGGAGGAATGGTGCACATGTCCCTAAAATAGCTGATACCAGGAGGAAGTAGTCACCTACATCCATGAGACCAAGGGAGGATTGCACAAAGGGTGGATCACTTGAGTTTTCTTTTTTTACTGCATCATGATAGATCTGATGATAATCAAATGAAGTAGATTTATCAGAACTCCTGTGCTTAGAGGATGTACCCTGTAACAAACTCAATCAGAAAGTCCATTTTTGTTACAGCTCTACATGAAGTAAATTTGTTAAGCTTTTAAACCTTTAATAACAGCTTTCAGAAAAACAAATTTTGATTGTCCTGCTGGGGGGAAGAATTTTCTTTCTGTTCTGTCAAAAGAAAATAATGTTACAAACTCACTGTCATATGGAGAGGTAATTATAGATGAGGCAGTCACATAATTTTTTTTTTTACAAAGGGCGTTCTGGAGGTGTGTCAGGCCCCTTAAATGATGAAGCAAATATAGTTTAGGGGGAGCATGCTCCAATCGTGTTCTTCATTGTCACCTGCCATGGTTTGAACATGTCCCTCAAAGTTCACATGCCAGAAACTTCCCCAATGCAACAGTGTTGGGAGCTGAGGCCCAATGAGAGGTGACTAGTTCCAGAATGGATCTGAGTCATTATCACCTTTTCTTGTCCTCTCTTGCCCTTCTGCCTTCCACCATGGGATGATGCAGCCTGTATGGATTCTGGCCCCATGATCTTAGACATCTCGGCTTCTTAGAACCATGAACCAAGTAAATGTCTGTACCTTATAAAGTAGCCAGTCTCAGGTATTTTGTTATAGTAGCAGAAAACCAAAGACACCTCATGTTTGCATCTGGCAAGTGTCTAGTGAATGTCTGCTGTGTGCTGGGCATTGCTGCTCTAGGATAGAGCCACGTCTTCAGAAAGTCAGGGATCAACTGGATGTAGGGCTACAGACACAGATTCCTCACCCCATCCTTCCTTTATTCTCTTCCTTCTTTCTCATCACGAATCCCTCACATCATGTAAATTACAAATTGCTTTCTTCCTCTCTGCTCCAGTTTGCTCACTTGTGCGCTCTCTCTTTCTCTCTCTCTCTTTCCTTTCCTCCCTCCCTCTCTCTCTCTTCTTCCTTCATTCACAGAACTATTTTGGCTTCTCTTAGAAGAAGGTGTGTCCTGGGCTCCCAGACTCGCTATAGCAAATTACCAAAAATTAGAAGACTTAAAACATGAGAGATTTTTCATGCCCCATTGTGTGAGGCTGGAAGTCTGGAACCAAGGTGTCCTCAGGGCCACACCCCCCTGAAGGCTCTAGGGGAGACTCCTCCCTTCTCCCCCCAATTCCTGGTGGCTGCCTCACTCCAGTGTCTGCCTCTGTCTGGATGTGGCCATCTCCTCCACTGTCTGTCCCTGAGCATCCTCTCCCCTTTGAGGCCTCCAGTCATTGGATTTAGGTCCCACCCTAACCCTGTATGACCTCATCTTAACTAATCACTCTGCAAAGATCCTGTTTCCAGAAAGGTCTCATTCTGCAATTCCCAGAGGATATGTATATAGGGGGACCCTACTGAACCTACTATGAGATGGTAGAAAAACACTGAACTTGGAGTCTGAGACCTCAGATGGCTGCCTTCACAGCGGGGAGCATCAGTTTCCCACCTGCAAAGCAGAGGGGTGCAGCATGGCTGGTCTTGTTGCACGACTGTGAAGACTGAATGATTTCTCCTGTGACTTTCTCCTTCCACCCACACTTTATCAGAAGGACACCAGCTCCAGCTGCACATCCCACCCGTGCCCGCAGAGCTGACGGTGATGGCGATTACGAGTGCTGGCATTTGGTTACCACTTAGTGCGTGCCGGGCACTGAGCTAAGCATTTTACATGATTCTCATCCTTGGATGAAATCTCCCCTATTTTACCAATAAAATAACTAAAAGCAGAGAGGCAGAGCAATAACTCCACGGCTGCATTCCCAGGAAGCGCCAGAGTCAGAATTGGAACTCAGGTCTGACCTTCTCACATCCCACTGACCCAGACATTTTAGGCATACAATTTTTACTCATTCAAGTACCTTTAAAAAAATTAATCACAAAATTAATATTACTTTTGATTCCGTCATCTAGATTTTCTTTGCCTTGGCATTATTGATGCTTGGGATCAGATAATTCTCGGTTGTTGGATGCTCTTCTGGGCATGCTGAGATATTTATCAACATCCCTGGCTTCTGCCTCCTAGATGCAAATGGCACTTCTGCCCTCGTCATTGCCATCAAAAAATACCTCCAAATGGCCAATGTCCCAAGGGGCAAAAATCAGCTATTAAGAACCACTCGTCTCTAATCCTCATGGAGACTCTTAAGGTACAAGTATGGTATTGCCCATTTTACAGATGATTAAACTGAGGCTCAGGGAGGGAAAGTGATGAACCCCAGGTCACCAGACAGCCAGAGAGGGGGCTGAAAGACCACCATGGGGGAAGGCAGGGCCCCCGCTCCTGCACACAAAGAGAGACTGTAGCGTTTCCAGCGGAGCCCACCCCAGCCTTTCTGAGACCCAGAGGCGACTTCACAGCAGAATCTAATTCTGAGGGAATTGAAGGCCTCACTGCGGGCTGTGTACTTTTAATAATGTTTAAATAAAACATGGGAGCACGGGTGTGATCTCCTCACCCAGCCTGGCTTGTCAGCCGCCCAGGCAAACTCATGAATAGTTAATAGACAACCACTTACGACTCTACTTCTGTTAAACCCAGCATCAATTATATATGGCCCATGAATTATTTATTTGCTGGTACTTTGGGGTGGATTTTCCACCTTCAGAGGGGAAAGAAAGGAAAAGAGGGTGAGGTCCAAAGCAGACGAGAGGGTGGTTCCAAGGGGTCTTATCCCCGCTTGGGAGTACTCAGTTTCCTTTGAAAGAAAATTACTTCCATTGATGGAGTTAAAAGGTGCATTTGTATCGGAGAGATTCCGCCAGACCACCAGGGAAAAATCTGGGGGCTGAGGTACTGGTAAATATCCAACAACTGGCTCTCCAGAGCAGGTGGACTCCTGGCCCCTCCCAGTGTTTGCCGATGCCGTGGTGTGAATCCTCCCACCGGGGCTGATCTCAGGCTAACCTAGGTGATGTCACTGAACGCAAAGGCGGGAAGGCAGGCTCAGTGGCTCCCTGTTACAGACCATTCCCGCAGTGTGCATAAAACACACAAAGAACTCTAAAAACACAGGTAACAGTCGAATGTTGGTAAAACAATTGGGAAGCATGAGTTTGGCCTTTGTAATGAGGTTGAGCAGTTGTCACTTTAGGTCATTTAATGGTTATAATAGCTATGTTTAGCAACAAGCTTGCAAAATTCTTGAAAATTTAATAACCAGCTCTTGCGGGTCCATAGTGGCCTCCTCCAGCACAGTGCTGGCTGGGCGTCTCCTTGGGGCAGGGTCCCCATGGCCTAGTTCAGATGCCATTGATGGAGAGGAAGGAGGGGAAGGAAGCTCAGGATCCTAAGGTTCTTGAATCAAGTCTTTGTGTTCGCTGTCTATTTTTAAAGTAAGGTTTCCTCTAAGAACTCAGCCCTGTAGACCAAGCTCACTTACTCTGTATGTGAAGTGGGGCAATCAGGTCAAGTGGACGAAACTCCAAGAAGTAACTCACACTGGACGGGCTTCTAGCCTGCACCACGAGTAGCCCTCGAGTCCTGATCTCTCCTTCATCTTTCCTTTTCTCTTCCTTCTCTTGGTTTCTTTTTGGTGGTGGTGTTTTCTTTCTCCTATTTTCTGGGAATCCAGCCACATTCATCAAGAAGCTTGGGAAACCCAAAGCCAGATTCTCTTTGCTCTTTTGACTTGTTTAATTTTGTTTTGTTTTTCTGCACCCAAAGACCCATGCATGCTTCCCACCTCAGGATGGGCACACAACCCCTTCCATGACTGGCCCCAGGACCTTCACCCAACCTGGAGTTAAGGAGTTCACTTCCCAGTGCACTCTTGGCATTTTCCTCCTGCCAGTGACTGATCTTGAGCCCCTAAAGATGAATGATATTGTCTGGGAAGTGAAGTGTTTAAAAAGTCTTTCCATATGGAGGGCATTTGGGGCCACAAGCTGGGTGTAAATAACACATTTTATGACTCTCCTGACATGAAGATCGCTCTCCTAATTACTGGCCCATTACCTCAGTGTGAGCCAACATGACCCATCACGTTTATAAACTTGGTGTTCACAGGCTATTCTAGCTCCTCAACCTTGACAGCCTCTGGCATGCTCAGAGAGCTGGCAGGAGAGCCCCTGGGTGCTGATGTCCAGGCCCCATGGTCTCTGCGTCATCCCCCTACCACCACAGAGGTTTCTGTACCAAGAAACTTGGTCCTGGGAGGGGCTCAAGGCCCCCAGTGTGTTTCTGGATCTGCATTCCTCCCCCTCCCCATCTTCATCCCAGTGAACCTGCTCCTCTGAATTCACAAGGTGTTGCCATCTAGTGAAATGAACTTCTTTACATCTGCCTCTGAGATGAGATAGCCTGATAATAAAAATCTATTACCGAAAGTCTACCGAGGGATAATTGGGTCTGTTACTTCTCAACTGGTGGCTTTGTTTCTGCCTTGGAAACAGGCACTCCAGCAATTAATCAGAATTTAAAGTTGCTAATACCAATTACAAATAATGCAGCGAGTCTCGAGATGGCAGACACGGGAGCAGAGACTAATCGCGTCCCCTGAGACTGCCTCCCTTGAACTTGTGTCACTTTAGACTTGCTGGAGATGAGAGCGTCTTGACTCCACAATGTTAATTACTAAAGAAGAAAGGAGGGCGGGAGAGATTGATTGGATTCTGCAGGTGTACATTGAATTATTCAAATAAAGCCAATTCAAGTGGTTCAGATGCGTTTAGGCTCCACTTAATTGCACATTGGGAGGCCTTCGAAGGTCATCCTCCCGAGCTGTACCCTGCACAGCTCCACAGCTTAAGAAGCTAGTGGTCCAGCGGAAAGTGAGGCTCAGGGTCTTGAATTCACTTGCAAACTAGGATTTGGTTTCAAAGGTAATTCCTTCTCTGTGGATGCTGTGGAGTCTGGTGGCCCCCGGTGGTCTCGGTGGGACCCTTAGGGTGAACCCTTGTGCTGGGGTCACCATGTCCCAGCTCATCAGGGCTGTTGTGCTCAAGGCTTCTGCACTCTGTGCAATGATGTCACGTTGCCACCTTGCCATCAGCCATTGTGGGAGTGTGTATTGTGGAGATTGACAAGTAGTCCCCTACCTGCCCCACAGAGACAGTGTTCAACAGTTACCAGCAGATCACTGGGCTGGGCTGTCTCACATCAAGGGTGGACCAGAGACAGGAAAAGCAGGGCAGAGGGGCCAGCCCCACACTCCTCTCTAGATCCTGAAGGGTGCGTCTCACTTAGTAGGAGCAGCTGCCCTTGAGCCAGCAGGCCTGGACCTGAGCACTCCTGCCTGTGCCTCACTGCGGGATCGTGGGGACACCTCATTCCTTGTCAGACCCACTTCTGCTCTGCAGAATGGACCAGATGATCTCCAGGGTTCTTTCTGTTGAGACTCTGGACCAGTCCAGAGCTAGTTGGTCATGGAGCTGAAAGCTTTGGGTATGTCTTAGGGGGCTGAGAGCGTGGGGCAAGCTCACCCCTGAACCCCAAGACCTATGCACGGAGGTGCAGAATTATGAACTTGATGATGTTTATGTCTCTTTATCCCAACTTACAGGTTCTCCAAGCCCAGACTGGCTGGAGTTCCACTCTAGGCAGACAGCTGTGGGCTGGGGACTCACCACCTCCAGGTGCAGCCACGCCTCTATACATCCTTCTAGGCCATTCCAGGCTGATTCTCCACCCCACAGATGTGTCCCCTACAATCCAGGGAGGTGGTCCAAGGCAGGCAGACAGCCCCTTTCTTTTCTCCCCTGGAAGGTAGCAAGGAATCATCTGGAAATTACCAAGTTTTGATTGGTTGAGGTTTGTTTTAGAAGTGACCAAACATTCATTCAACTTTATTTTCAACTGGCATGATACCTGTGTCTATGTGTGGGGTGCAGTCTGATGTTTCCATACGTGTGGACACTGTGGAGTGGCCCCATCAGGTTGATTAGAATATCCATCCCTTCAGGTAGTTAGCATTTCTTTGTGGTGAGAATATTTAAAATCTTCTGTTTTCATTATTCTGAGATATCCAATGCGTTAAGGCTAGTCATCTTGCCGCAGCAGGACACAGGGCTTATCTCTCATCTGTCCGTAACTGCAGAGCTGTTGACCATCGCCTGCCCCTCCCTGGTGTCCTGGGGTCCGAGTGATGAGCACGGCTGTCCTCTAGATCCTCCCTCAGATCCAGGTGCAGGTCTGAGGTAATTAGGAGCAGAGCCCCCACCAGGTCTCACCTACTGTCCCACGTGGCCCCCGAGCAGCACCATGACACAGCTAGATAACCCACATCACATCTGCCTGACCTATTTTGTGTTTGAATAAAGTTTTATTGGAACATAGTTGCAGCCATTTATGTTTCCTGTGGCTGCTCTCATACTGTCGTGACAGAGTGACTGTTTATGACATAGACCTGATGCCCTCAAAGTCTAAAATACTTACTGTCCATTCCTTGATGGAAAAAAAGTTTGTGTATCTTTCCCCTAGAGTGTAGCTGAGCACGAGGCACCCAGAGCCTGTGGGGAGAAGAGCTAGATGGAGAGGCCCAGAGGCCAACTCCAGCTCCTCCTCACCCTGAGCTCTCTCCACTCTGTAAGATGGGGATTCCCCTGCAATTCCTTCACAGCAGTGCAGGGAACATGGAGTGAGCTAATATATCTAATGCTTATGGCAGTTCCTGGCACAAAGGAAACCCACCATTAGTCCTCCTCATCAACACTGTTATCACGCTCCAACCCCATCACCATCATCACCATCCCCATCACCATCATCACCATCATCACCATCACCATCATGAAACACATCACCACCCCACCACCATTACCACCCACACCATCACCATTGCCACCCCCACCCACCCCCACCACCATGACCACCAACACCATCACCATCACCATCGTCACCATCTCCATCACCATCGTCACCATCTCCATCACCATTATCACCATCTCCATGGCCATCACCATCATCATCACCATCACAAGAGTGAGACCAGAGAGCACCCTGGAGCCCTTCCAAGGGCAGGCAAAGTCTGAGTGTGAGAACAGGTGTAGCCCTAGACCAGTGCTTGGACCATTTCCAGATTGACAATTCTGGGAATTACATCCCCAAACACTACGTCCCCTCCCCTGTGGCCCAGGGTTCATAGACGCCTCTTTCTTTGTGCTCAGTGTCCCCCACATCTCTTCATTGGAATTCTGCCCTTCCCCCAGGCTTGCTTGGCTGCACTCCAGGTGAACGATCGGAGCCCAAATTGCCACATGTCACCTCTGCCGCCCAGTCAGATAATTAGAATCAACACATCCATTTCCCTAATGGCATCTTCATCTTCCCTTTGTAGAGTTTTCAAATGGAAAAAGAAAGGCAAAACAAGTTACATCTGTCCTTGTTCAGGCAATTTGCAGCGGCCCACAGCGGACGTCCACCCAGCTGGGGGGCAGAGCTCAGATTCCTGTTTGCATTTGGTGGGCGATGACGTGGCCCATGCTGTTATTAAAGTTTGGCAGTGGTTTGGAGACAGAAAGCGTCCTTCTGGAGAGAAGCTCATAAACACACACTCAGGAGGACTCCTTCAGCCTCCTGCCTTTGTGAGCTAATTGCTTGGTGAGTGAGGAGAAAAAAGACTGATGTTACTTCTCTGAAAACAAAAGAATAGGAGATGGTTTTCCTTCTTCGGCAGAGCCTGCTGGGGCGGGTGCAGGTAGCAACTGGATATTCTATTGCAGGTGCTTTCCGTAAAGGGCCAGGTAGCAAATATTGTAGATGCCATTTCCATCACAACTACTCAAATCTGCTATTGTAGCACAAAAGCAGTCATAGACGCTGCATGGGTGAACGAGCATGTCGTGTTCCAATAAAACTTTATTGACAAAAACAGATGGTGGACTGAATTGGTCCAGAGACTATAGTTTGCCTTTTCCTGCTCTACAGAGATAAATTGAAATCCTGGTTCTTGCTGTCTTAGACTGTGTGTCCTGGACAAGGCACCTGTCCTCTCTGAAAGTCTTGGCTACCTCATCTGCTCAGAGGCAGTCAGGAGATGAAAGTAATGCCTTGCACACAGTAAATGGTCCATCTGCTGTAACTCACCCTAGTCTCCCTCCCCTCACCCCTCTTACAAACTATGAGGGAAGAAAACCAAATAAAGAAGGCTGTGTGCTTTCCTGTGGCCCCGCCATGGTTACAGTTCAGTGATGCACATTTTTCTGGAGCTCATTTGAAATCAAGGAGCTGGGAATTTCTCAAGGAAGGTCACTGTTGTCAGCTTCTGCCAGTATGTTCTCATACCAAGGTGTCCTCACTGGTTCAGCCTATTTTATCCTCATCAAACAATTGGATAACCAATTGCAAAACCCAAGTACTCCCACTGTTATTTATTGCCGGTTGTTAGAGCAAGTAGTTTATGTTGTAGTTTAATGTTGGGTCCAAACTTCAAGACCTGTGTCTGTAAGGCCAGGGCACTGAGCGTCCAATCGAAGAACTAAGTTTGCATTTTAACTGGTATGATCTTCAGGCAGGGTCCTGGGGACACAGCAGACTTTTGTGTGATAATAACTAATTGTTCAGATTCATTTAAGTAGAGCAGGTTGGGGAAAATGATTATTTTTCCTAAGTGTAAATAGGATTCTGATTTCTAAATCTATGGTTTGTTCATTTGTTATGGATGCCAACTGGAGGCTGATTTTAAATGGGTTTATGTGTAACTTATATTTATTTAAATGTTGTTTATTAAAGAGCCTATTGTTTATGCCAGGTCTAAGCATATTTTATGCTTCAGGTCATTGAGTTCTCCCAGATCCCCTGTGGCTTGTGACCTTGCGTTTCCAAATGTATTCACAGGCCGGCCACCTTGGCTGTAGAAATGCAGAATTTCAGGCCTCTGCCCACACCTTTGAGCCACCACCATCATTATAACAAGACCCTCAGGGGCCTCATACACACCTGACAGAGGTATTTCATAATGACTGTGTTACAGGTGAGGAGACCAAGGCTGAGAAAGGTGAGACAGGCTTTCCTCCCCACCAGATCTTAAGCCCACACTTTGCTCTGCCATGTAGTAAGGCTTCCTGTCTCTGGATGACTGATTCTACTCTTCCCTTCTGTATGGTTCTCCTCAACTACTCTGTTTCCTGTTATGCTAGTTGTCACTTTCTTCTGGACTCTTCCAGTGTGGGGTCTGTAAGTGGACCATGCACCCAGTCAGTGTCTGAGGATTCACTGCCTGCAGAGTGACTCCATGCATATGTGAAACTGAAAACTTGCTCTCAAGGGGACATGACCACTGTCAGGATCAATTGGTAGTGCTTTCCTGGCCACAACTGTCCATTGGGTTGGGAGCCAGACCTTGTAGAATATCTCTTAGCTTGGAGTTCTTCTAGTTTTCTCCCCTGAGGAGATGGTTGGAGCAGACAGAATAGGTGAGACACAGTGGTTTCCCTAGATTATCTTCCCTCTTATTATACCTTATGTGAATACCCTAGGCTGGTGTTTTTTGATGTGGTAGCCATTGTCTTTGTAGGGCTTTTAAAAATGAAATTGAATGAAATGAAATAAAATTTGGAATTCAGTCCCTCATTTGCATTGACCACGCACCAGGTGCTTCACAGCCATAGGCAGCCACCATATTGGACCACAGGCATAGTCTCCAGCAGGCCCAGTCCTGAGTCTAGTCCACGTTCCTCCCCTTTGTTCCCACCTTATTGACAGTGCCCTCCCAGACTTCTCCCCAGGGCAGAGCTCTCTAAACCACATGCCGCCTCACTTTTGATTCCTTCTTTACTCCCACGTGGCTTTTCTAATCATCAAATCGTAGGCATAAAGAGGGCGACCTATTTCTGGAGCAGCCAAGTATTCTGCTCCTTTGAGCCTTATTTGGTTCCTCAGCTTCTTTGGGTCACATCCCAATTGTGCCTTAGTCTTGGGGTGACAAGGACGGAAACATTCTCAGCTCCTATCTGTATTTCATCCATTTTCCCATCAGGTACCAACAATTGGCTTTTTTTTTTTTTGAAAAATTATTTTATGAACTAAACTTGTTTGTGTCTGCTAATTAACTTTCATGCCTTACCCTCCTGCTGAATAGCAGCATCTCCTAGTTACCCACATGGCTACTCAATATGGAATCTTAGCACTTGGGTTATGGCATCCTAAAATTTTGACCCATAAGGCCTTAGAATCTCCAAACCAGGAAGTCTTAGGAATGAGAGAATCTTAAATTGTTTAGACACAGAAAATAGTAAACTCTTAAGCTGAGCCCTATGAATTTGATGTTTATGTAGGTCAAATGCAGTTGGATTTGGTTGATTTCCTGTGGCTCCACCTAATAGAAGTATGGAATGTTGAAATCCATACTTTCTAGAATTGCAAGTGCCCTTTGGCACAGAATTTAGAACTTCAGAATTTTGGAATAGGGACCAGTATTTTGTTCAAGAAAAAAAGGGATTGTAAATATTTCCAGCTTCATAGACCATGGAGTCTCTTTCTCAACCTCTGAATTCTGCAGTTAGTGTGAAAGCAGCCATAGGCAGTGCCTCAATGAGCAGTTGTGTTCCAATAAAGCTTTATTAAAATAGGCGGCAGGCCATATTTGACCCATGGACTGTAGTATGCCTTTCTGTTGAAACATAAAACCAAAAGGGTTCCATCAGGCACTTGGATCTGCATGGGAAATGCGAAGACCTGTCCCCCCGTAGTTCCAAAGGGTCCCATTCAAAGGTGGGAATCCGCTTAAGCACAGTTTTGCCTGATTCAGGCCCTGTCTTTCCCAGGATAGCCTCTGGCCTCCAGAGAGGAGAAGAGGGGACAGGGGACCTTTAGAAGTAGTAGTTCAAGTGGTCCCTGGCACAGGGGGAAAGTAGAAGAGCTGTATCCCAGAGCTAAAGAAAAATAATACGAGGCCCTGAGAATCAGCACCGGCTTCCAGAGTGCTGGTCACCTGGGAGAGCCAGACCCCTCCCTCAGGCCTGGGGAATGTTCCTGAGCACCAGGAGGGCAGAACCGATAGACCCGGGTGAGCCAGCAGCCCTGGCTAGCTGCGAGGCGAATCTGATGAGGCTGTTCATCCGAGAGGCATGCACGCCCGGCCGTCACCTTGAGATGTGGGGGGAACGAGGGAGAGAGCGAGTGCACCGCTTGGCAGTTGTTTTTCTTCCCCGCTGAGTCAATAAATGGATAAATGGACCGTGAGTGGCCAAGTGGCTGTTATAATGTAAGACTCCATCAAAAAGAAGATAACCAAAGTACATGGAGGTGGCTGCGACGTCTTTATGTTCCACTGCTGTGCGCCTGGCTTCCTAATGTCCTGGAAGGAGGCGTCTGGAAGGAGGCGGGCAGTCTGAGCGCTCACCTGGATCCCATGTGCACTGCGGGATGGACAAGGCTGCGCAGGGGCCTGCCAGCAGCACCCAGTTCAAGCTGCACTTTCAACCTCATGATCAGGGAGATATCTTCGTCTGTATTATATACAGTCAGAAAGAGAGGCTTCCAAGAGGTGAAGTCACCTGCCCAAGGTCACCTCACCCCCAGGGGACTATTGGCACCAGGGAATGTGACCAGTCCCTTGGACTCCAAAGCCTCTGCTCTTAACCACAATGCTGCGGGTGTTTCTCCACCATCACCTGCATGCAGATCACCTGGGGTGGCGTCAGGTTCTGTCTGGGCGGGTGCAGGCCAGGGCCTGAGAGTCTGCATTTCTTACAAACGGCTAGGTGAGGTGACGCTGCCAGACCAGGGGCCCCACTCAGCGCAGTCAGTTCCCTGTTGTCCTTTCTCCTTATCCCAGACCCTCTTAGGCACGGAAGGGGGGGGCTTTATATTCTGCACACGTGGTCACATAGCAGGAAGGGGGCTGGTCCAGGATTGGAATTCACATCTGTCTGACTCCAGAATGCGTGTCCTTTCTAAAATAAAGCCGTGACCTACTCTTAGCCTTTAGCTTGGCTCTCAGCTGGGGGTGGTTTTGCCTCCCCATGAATGTCTGGAGACTTTTGGGGGTTAGCAGGCCTTAGGAGGAGGGGTGCTGCTGATGTCTGGGGGTGTGGAGAGGCCAGG
This sequence comes from Glaucomys volans, assembly GCA_020662805.1. Lineage (NCBI taxonomy): Eukaryota > Metazoa > Chordata > Mammalia > Rodentia > Sciuridae > Glaucomys > Glaucomys volans. The sequence continues at coordinate 16,618 of JAJEJO010052728.1, read as the reverse complement.
AAGGCTTCTTCACATTCCGAGATGCCCAGGGCAGATCTCCCTGCCACCCCAGCCTAGAAGGATCTGGTCCCAGGTGCCCATATTATCAAGTTTGAGATATTTCCAGTTTAATATCATTTGGTCCAAGAAATAAAAATCAACCCAAAACCTCTCTCTGGAAGCAACTAAGTGTCCTTGAATTAGAGGAATTAGTGGGCATTTGACTCAATCCCACAAAAATGTGTCCATGAATCATTTAGAGCCTCCACTTCCAAAACAGTCCGCTCTGTAATCCCCACCTCCATCCCATTTCCCAGTGATAGAGCATCATCTCTGGTCTAAGCCTGGCGATGACCGGGATCTGGCATCCCCAAAGCCAGAAACTCCGTTCCAGGTCCCCCCTGATCTCTGGCGGAGGGTGGGGAGGGTCATGGGTCATTATCCAAGACTGTTGAGGGGTAGGTGTGCTTCTCTCGACCGTCGTCACAGACGGTGATTGGCTTGCTGGGGACACTGGTGGAGCAGTCGTGAGGTGAGGCAGGAAGCTGGGTGATAGGTATGTACAGACACACGGTCTGAGGAGGACAGCTGTAGGTGACGTCTTCCTTGTTCAAACCTGGTAGCATGTACCGACCCAGACCCGGGTGGGCTTTGCTCGATCACTCCATGTGACCTTGGAGCAATCAAGAGACAGTGGGCCCGTGTGGACCAGCGTCCTCCAGACCCGGAACATGGCACTCCCTGTCATGGCTCCACAATCACGTTACAGGGAGGTGGCTGCGAGGCCTTCTGTGTGGTCAGCTCTTCATGGGGTACTGAGCACTTGACCAAGCTGAGCCTCACAGCACTGGGCACTGAAGTGGGTGAGGAAGTGCCACCTGCTGTGGGTGGTGAGATAGACTCCAATGTGCTCCTGGGTGTCAGGGAGCAGGGTAGGTGCATGCTGATTTCTGGATCTTGAGCATTCGGTTCTATTCAGGGGGACTCTTCTGACTCCCATGTGCAGGCTGCATCTGCTGGGACTCTGTGAGTCCCTCCTGGGGTGGTTTCAGGCCCACACATAGTCCCTGAGTTACAACCACTGGACTTTCGTGGCCTGTGATGGTGTGAGATCTCTGCATGTCCAGCAGAAGCCACATCTTGAAATTTGAATTTGGACACTTTCGGACTAGCCACGCCATCCTCTCTCTGTGGCAGGCTGCAGCTCGCAGTGGCCCCATGACTGTGAGGGGACACAGGTGACACTATTGCACTGTGCTGCTCAGCTTGGTGTTCCATAGGTGAGGTGTCTCCCATGCATTTCCAACTTATGATATGTTTAACTTACGATGGGTTTGTTGGGACAAGACCTTGGCGTAGGTCCAGGAGCCTCTGTCTGCGGGTGCTGACAGTGACCCGGGCTTGGTACATGGCAGTATTGATTTTCCTGATTCTTGGGTGTGTTCTCGTGACCTGTGGCCTGCCAGTGAGGGAGCAGGACATAGCATGAGATTGCTTTGGTGCAGAAGGGACAGGAAGGCCCTCTTCATAAGGAGCTCAATGTAATGGAAAATTAGAAATTGGACAATCATCACAACATAATTTACAGATGCTCCTCCCCTTGGCTCATACCATTCTTTAGGCACGGAGGTAAAAGGGCCAAATTCTCTGGAAGGGAGCCAGAGAATGGGATGATGGGATGGGTCTTGTAGGATGAAAAGGAGTTCACCAGTGAGACAGTGTCAGGCAGGAAAGAGCATTCCAGATAACAGGTAGGCTTGGGAGCTGGTGAAGACTGACTTATTGACAGCTGGGGTGCAGGGCGTGGGCTTTGGGAAGAAAAGAACCCAGAGGGTGGGTTGGGAGGCTGATCTTGAAGGGCTTGCTAAGTCACAGAGTTTGGACTGTGGGAAACAAGGAGCCACTGAATGCTTTTGAGCTGGGAGAGTCATGGTCAGATAAGAGCTTGTCCCTGGGTGCTTGTGCCATGTGGATCGGTCATCTGGCTGGACAGAGGCCCTGTACGAGATGGCATGATAAGAGAGTGGGAAGCCGAGACCAGAGACGAGCCCCACGTATTGATGCTAGAGAGCCCCCAAGGCTGGAGAAGGGACAGTCATAGATTGTTCCCATGCAGAAGATCCCTGAATCCAAACCCAGTGTCCACGGGAGACGTTTCACAGTCCACTTTTGCTGTTCCTTCCATTGTGGGGGTCGGCGGGCCAGGAGGAAATGTGAACTGCATTTCCATTTAAATTGAAATCAGCCATGTCAAAGGTGGCCTGGTAATTACAGCCTGGGACAGCGGCCCTCTGATGTGGGGAGCGTCCTGCGGGCGTATGTGGAACAGATAATTTTTACATTGGAGACTTAATTATATTGATATAATTACTCCCCTGTCAGGAAAATTGGGTGGTGCAGATGTGTCATCTTTGCTTTTGAGCAGAAAAATGAAAGGCCCGTTTTCCTTTTCCTGTTACCAGGAAGTGAGTGGGTGGGTGACTGTGGGCAGTGGGGGCAGGGCTTGGGCGTGCACCCCAGTTAGGGTGTCCAGGTGCAGCAGGGCTTCCATGAGGCCCCTGCCTGCTGCGTGTCAGCTTTGGAAGGCCGGAGGCCACCAACAGCCTCTCCTTGCTGGATTCTGAAGATTCCAAGCAGAAGTCACACCTGGAGGGGATTTTTAGAACAGGGAGTAGTCCGAGCCCGAAGGGAGTTGGTGAGGCGCTGGGTCCAATCTGCAAGCCCTGTGACCCGCAGACCCAGACAGTCCTCACCGGTGGCTCAAAGCCCCTCCCCTCCCCATCTCCAGTCTATTAATGGTCTGAAAACCCTCAGCCACATTCCCTTTCTGGGTGAGGGCCCTTAAGAAGCTGTGCCCTCCTCACCTCCCCACCCAGCAGACTTGAGACCCTGAGAGTCAAGTACAAAGAGCTCTCTTCACCACTGGAGCCTTGGTCTTTGTTGCCTAAGTAGCTGGAGTCAGTGTTCAGGCAGGAACTGTCCATCAAAAATGGATGAAGCCCGGTGTGGTGGTGCACGCCTATCATCCCAGCAGCTTGGGAGGCTGAGGCAGGAGGATTGTGAGCTCAAAGCCAGCCTCAGCAAAAATGAGGCACTAAGCAACTCAGTGAGACCCTGTCTCTAAATAGAACACAAAATAGGGCTGGGGAGGTGGCTGTGTGGCTGAGTGCCCCTGAGTTCAATCCCCGGTACCCAGCCCCTGCCAAAAAAAAAAAAAAAAAAAAAAGACAAAGTGGGTAAAAAGAGTGGGGTGTGGTGGCGCATGCCTGTATCCAGCTACTTGGGAGGCTGAGGCAGGAGGATCACAAGTTCAAGGCCAGCCTCAGCAACTTAGTGAGACCTGTTTCAAATTAAAACAAGAAGGGCTGGGGGTATAGCTCAGTGGCAGAGCACCCCAGTCATGGCAGTGGGGGCTTTCCCAGTTTTGTCTCTGCCACCCCTTCACTGGCTGGCTTTCTGCCATAAGCCTCAGTTTGGGTCCCAGGTACACAGATGTGCCTGGGATGTGTGAATGCCTGAGGGATGATAGCAGGCCTTTGCTTTGCTGTTGACAAGATCTTTATCATCTGAATTTTAAAGAACTCAAGTTGCCTCCTGCTAACTTCCCAGGAAGCTATAAAGGCCTTCAGGCAACAGCTGGGGGCATTTTTAAATAATCAACTTGAAATCTAAGAAGAGAGAGGAAAGATGGCCAGCAGGTGCCTGGAGCCCCAAGGCTTCCTTCGGCCTCAACATAATGAGGCGGGGGAGTTGGGTGGTGCAGGGTCCCTGCTTGTCTGCAGAGATAACTCCATTCTGTCTTTAATAGAAAACCATTTCTCCTGAATGAGGGTCAGATAGATACATCTGTACACATAGTGGAAGTGAATGCAGGATGGACATACACCAACGTATTCATTAAGAGTGGTTGTCCCCAAGTAACTGACTTCGGGGTGAATATTAAGGATTTTTATTTTTAATCCCACTTTGTGGACTCTATTAGAAAAAAAGATAAAGTAAAAAAATGGAATTTCAAAGACCCAGAAAAAGAGCATGTAATATTGTATTCATTTTCTACAGCTGCTATAACAAAATGCCACAAACTGGATTCCTTAAAACAACGGAAATGTATTGTCTCCCAGTCCTGGAGACAAAAGTCAAAAAAATCAAGATGGCAGCCAGGGGAAGAAACGTAGTGGCCATGGCTAACACCTGGCCTCTGGGGGTTTGCCAGCCATCTCTGTGTTCCTTGGCTTGTGGATACATGGCTCCAACCCCCAGTGTCCACATGACATTGTTTCTCCACAGGTCCTTCCTTGCTCTGTGCATATCTCAGTGTCAAAATTCCCCCTTCCTCTAAGGATCCCAGAGATATTGGACTAGGGTCCATCCTAATGACTTCATTTTAACTTAATTACCTCTGTAAAGACCAAATACAGTTCCAGTCTGAGGTATGAGGGATGGAGATTTTAACCTATCTTTTCTGGGAACCTAATGCAACCCATGAACAGATATGTCCCCAGAAATGGGGAAATGTTCAGGGTACTATGGAGTTTTTCCTATGTGGGTGAGGGGTCTGTAGCAAGGGGTCTGAATGTGAAGAACCAATGTTCCCGTAGTCGCCAGCCTTTAGCATGGTTCCCAGTGATCTCACCGATCATATCCAGGTTGGTCTGTGTGACCTGTAGATGATGCCAGTAGTAAGGGTATGTCCTTTCTGAGGTTGGCCTGTAAAACAGACATCTGACTTCTGCTTGGTTCTCTCTTGGATCCCTGGCTCTGGGGAAAACTATCCACCATGACAGGAGGATGCTCAAGCAGCCCAGTGGAGGTCCCCGAGGCAGAGAACTGAGCCCTCCAACCACCAGCCATGGTCTCTCTAGAAAGGAGACTCCCCTGCCTCAGTCAGATTTTCAGACAGCCATAACCTGGCATCATCAGCAGGGATCCTATGTGAGTCTCCTATTGCCATTGCAACAAATAATCACACAGGAGCTTAAAATAACGGAAATGTATTCTTCACAGTTATAGAGGTCAGAAGTCCCAACTGAATCTTAGCGGGTAAGAATCAAGGTGTGTAAGCCTCTGGAGGGCCCAGGGGATGATCCATTCCTTGCCTCTTCCAGCTTCTAGAGGTATCTGGCCTTTCTTGGCTTCTGGCTGTATCTCTCCCATCTCTGCTTCTATCACCATGTCATCTTCTCCCCCATGGACCCTCTGCCTCCCTCTTGTAAGGACCCTTGTGATTGCATGGAGGGCCCACCTGGATAATCCAGGATCATTTCCTTCCTTCGGGTCCTTAATCACATGTGCCATGTGGGGTAACACCTTTCCATGTTCCTGAGTGGACATCCTGAGAGGCCACAACCAAAACCACCCAACTAAGATAATGCCGAATGCCCAACCTGGAGAACCACCAGGGAAGCTGGGTTTGGTGGCTCATGCCTATATGTAGAGGCTTGGGGGGCTGAGACAGGAGGATCCCGAGTGTAAAGCCAGCCCCCGCAAAAGTGAGGTGCTAATCAACTTGGTGAGACCGTCTCTAAATAAAATAAAATACAAAATAGGGCTGGGGATGTGGCTCAGTGGTCAAGTGCCCCTGAGTTCAATACCCAGTACCAAAAAAAAAAAAAAAGAGGAAAGAGAAAAAAGAACAGAGAAAACCACCAAAGAGAATAAATATTTGATATTTCAAAGCACTAGGCGTGGAAGCAATTTGTTTTGCAGGAATCAAAAACTAATATGGGTTAGGGATTTGTAATCTGGCTCTTGATTGCATGGTGCTTGAAGATTATAATTCTGGAAGTCTCATAATTTTTTCCTCCAAATATACACATGAAAGGTGTGTGGATCTCAGTAAACAGTGTGATGAATGCTTATGATGGAAAATATCACCGTGCATCTTCAACAACGAAGCCTGGGGTGAACCCTGGGTGCTGTTGTGCTCTGGATCAGTTTTTGCTTGTTTGTTCTCTGGTTCCTTCTTATCCCTCCTCTGCTCTGCTGGATTTTGGCAGGGAATGACATTGCCGGGGCTGCTTACCTTCTGAGAGATTCAGCCCAGGAGAGGTAGTGACAGGCAGCTGAAGGTCGGTCTCATTGCTGGGCGATGCGCCTCCTCTAGCTGTTCATGGAAGGTGCAGGACAGGGCCTGAAGACTTCCAGCAGAGCTCCAGGGCTCTGGAACAATGCTGTGAGAGCTGACAATCAAATGTCCCTGCAAGAGTTGTCTCAATCTTGAAGGGGGACAAGATAGGTGGAGTCACCTGAGGGCTAATAAACCTGGCGTTTTAGAGAGACGTTCCTGAAATGACTAACATGTCTATGTGCAGAGCTGAGCAGGTCATAGAGTTTCAGATACTAACAGACAGATACCAAACGAAGGCAGAGATGCCCAGACTTATCCCGCTGTAACTCCGGGACATCTGCAGGTCTGTGTGGAGAGTCACTGCTTTTAGCAAAGGCAGCCTCTCTAAACCTCAGTTATGACTCTGCTTCTCCATCACCTGGCCAACCAAGTGCCTGTATTAAATTCCTCGGGTTGAAAGGCCTGGAGGGTTTCCAATCCTTATCTGATCCTGGCTCTTAGGCATTACGTAAAATCCTTTCAGCTTACAAAGAAGTATGAGATTCTTAGACTTCATTTTCTGAAACATGAGGTTGTCCTCATGATACAATTCCTGTACCCTGCCTATTTTTGAATTTGCTTAGCAAGGAGGAAACGTGAACATTCTCTGTGCACTGAGAACATGCCGCTGAGTCAGGCGCACCATTTGTGTGCAACTCAGCATGGCTTCGTTGGTTTCTTGCTGTGACCTTTTTCTCAGGGAATCACACTGTCATCTCACCTGGAGGGAAACTGAAAATAAGTCAGTGACTCTGACAATCGCCTGGTGCTTCAGGGCTCATCCATTCTAAAGCCAGCGATGTGGTAAGCCAGGTGTGTCTCTTCCAACCCCTCCCTGCCAAGTTCAGGGTCTGCCTGTGTGTGATCATGTCCAACTTCACCTGGTTTCTCACTGATTTTCAAGGAGAAATAAATCCCCCAAACAACCAACAGATGCAGATATTTCTTGACTTAACATTGGGGTCCCATCCAACACACCAATCATAAGTCAACATCGTAAGTCAAGAACTCATTGATGGCGGCTGCCCACCTGACCCGCCACTCAGCCACTCAGTCTGCTGGAGGATGTTGGCCATTCCCCCGTGACCGCAGGGCTGACCTGGGAGCTGCGGTTCCCTGATGCTGGCCAGCATCATGAGAGAGGATATTTTGGAAAAGATCCAAATTCAAAATCTGACACATGGTTTCTACTGCATGGTATTGGTTTGGCCCCATTAGAAATTTAAAAAGTCATAAGTTGAACCAGAATAAGTTGGGGACCATCTTTCTATTTGAGGAATTGGAAGGCTTTCCCTGGAAGACTGAAATCATTCCAGGCATGGCAGAGTGGCGTGTTCCAGTCAATCTGGCAGATGGAGCACTGAGCAGCACAGGATAAAGTACTTAACTTGGTGGTTCAGAGACTAGACTCTGACCCCAGATGACCTGCGTCTGCACAGTGATTGATTAGACACGACTGCCATTGGTGAAGAAGGGACTGTGGAAAATGCAAAGGCCTCAACTTGACTCTGCTGCTTCCTAGTGGTGTGTGTTTGGGGCCTGCCAAGGTTTAAATCTGGTTTGTTCCCACCAAAACTCATATGGAGGGCGAGTGTCCCAGGCCATGGTGCTGAGAGGTGGTGGGAGCCTTCAGAGGTGATCAGGTCTTCGGGAGTGGTTGATGTTTTACTGTGGGAATGAACTCATACCCTTGGGGGACCTTATTGGTTACCCTAAGAGTGGGTTGTCAGCCCCAGGTGTGGTGGCGCACGCCTGTCATCCCAGTGACTCGGGAGGCTGAGGCAGGAGGATCACAAGTTAGAGACCAGTCTCAGCAACTTAGAGAGGTGCAAAGCAACTTAGCAAGACCCTGTCTCAAAATAAAAAAATAGGGCTGGGGATGTGGCTCAGTGGTTAAGCACCATTGAGTTCAACTCCTCGGACCCAAAAATATAAAAATAAATAAAAAATTAGAAGAGTGGGTTGTGACAAAGCACCTGCCCCTTTGCTCCCGTGAACCTGTGCTCCTCCCCACACATGCCCTCTCTGCTTCTGCTTTTCCATCTTTCTGCCATGGGTCTAGCAGCACGTGGCCCGTCAGAAGCCAGGCAGATGCTGCGCTGTGCTCGTGGACTTCCAGACCCTGAGCCAAAATAAACTTCTTTTCGATATAAATTACTCAGCCTCAGGTGTTCTATCATAGCAACAGAAAATGCAGTTCAACAGGATCTTTGATGAGTCTCTCTGTGTCTATTACAAGATGATAAAAATAGAATACATCAATGAATTGGCAGAACGATTTTGGAGAGAGGGCCCCAGACGGCCATGACCACTGGCCGCCAGTCCTGCTCCTGCTGGAAGCCGGGCTGTTTCCATCTGACACAAGACAATCTGCAGCAGACCCTTTGGGCTATCTGAGGGCCACCCCTGCTCTTCCTTTTCCTAACACGGGACTGAATGCTGTACTGATTGTCATTCATCATACTGCCAGGTGGCTTGGAGCCCCTGCTGGGACGCCATTCATTTGACTTGGATTTTCCCAGGCAGCCTCTTTTCTCCCAGGCAAGCGACCCTTGGACAACGTGCAGGAAGCAGTGACCGTTCCTTAGACAGGCCCTTTCTTTCTGGCAAGGCTCCCGCACCTCCAGAGATGCAGCACCCTTGGAGGAAGTGGGAGCAACCGGAAACCAGTGGCTCAGCCTCCCGGAGCCTCCGACTGCTCCTCTGTGTGATGGGGACAGTGAGGGGCCAAGATTCTGCCTCTCAGCTGGGGCAGGTGGACGTCACCGGGGTGGTGCCCACAGCATGAGAGAGGAGCGAAGCCCTGTGTGCTGGACTCCCTGATAATTAATTCATGTCCTTGGCAGAACATCCGGAGAAATGCAAAGGCTTGGTCTCTCAGGGCAGAGGAAGTCACCATGGCCAGGACTTCGTGGCCAACATCTCAAGTTCCCTTAGACCGCCGTGGTGCTTGACGCTGAGGGCCTTCCCGATACTGAGATACGGTATTTTAACCATTTAGCAGAGCAGCAAATGTGTGAGGAGCACAGCCAGGCACATCAGCCATTCATCTGTTAATTCTGCAGTATTTTTGTGCATGTTCAGTACTTATGAAGCATATGAAGACAGTGTGTTTTGACCCAGTGGGGCGGGGGGGCAATACTTTGGTCTGCAAAGTTCAAGTCTGTGGTTCTCGACTTGAAGCAGGAAAGGCTCGCCAGTTGCCGATCACACTGATGACAATCAATAGGTGCTTTGTATTTATTGAGTAAGGTGCTGTCGGGCTCGGGGCGTGTTTGCACATCTGCGTAAGCACTCACGCACACACGCACACCTCACCTGAAGGTTCTGTTTGTCTCTACTGAATAGAAGAGAATAACGAGGAATTTTCATTGGGGGCCACGAGTCTTTGAGATCGATCAATCTGCAGTGTACATAACGCAGTGTGGGTGAAACTGACCTGGAGAGCCAGGGCGTCAGGGGACCACTGTGCCAGGGCCATGGAAACTGACCTCGGAGAGTCCTGTGGTCTGCAGACAGGAGCGGTCCTCTGGACTCGGAAACGCTCAGGGCAGAGAAAGCAAACAACAAGCAACCGGTTGCAGTGTTAGCCCCTAACTGAACACCATGAGAGGAGGTGGTCTTAACTGCAGTCATTAATTATCATGTAAACTGCTTTCCCACGAGGCCCTCTCTGCACCTCATGCTCCTGGGGAACAGTCTGCAAGTTCAGCAGGGAATCATCTCAAGCCTTGGGGGGTTGGGGGACACAGATACACATTTTATCTGCCTGCTACACGCCCCGGCTTTCTCTCATTCCCCACCGGTGGTCTTGTATTAGCACCATTCCTTCCATCCCCAAACTTAGATGGGTGCCTGCTGTGTGCCAGACACCAGCAGCATCGTGGTCGATCGGGTCCCTGCCACAACAGAAGCTCCGTGCAAGTGAGAACTGTGCACTGGCTGTGCCTGGATCAGAGCCAGCACATAGTAGGTGCTCAGTTAATGTCCGTGGAATGCAGGCATGTTTGAAGTGAGCAATAGATGGCACATCACATACACTAGCCTGTGTGCTGTGTGTGTTACGGTGTAAGTTGCTCGATGTGGCAGTGTTGTGTTGGCGCACGTGATGTCTGTGTGGGTGTCTGTGAACCTGCATCCGATCACCTAGACAGTTGTGTTTGCTAGTTCTCTGCATCTCCTAGATGCCTCCAGGACCTGTGTCTCAAGGAAGAGGAGGCCAAGCTCATACCTGGCCTCAAAACACAGCTCCATGTACAAGGAGCGGCTCTGAGCACTGTCAGTCTGGTGGGAAACCCCAGGTTGGCTGCCCATTTCATGTGGGTGGAAGAAGGCCTGGGCTCCAGGCAGTGCCTCCCAGGTGGTCCTTCTCCTGGTGAGTCCTCCTCCCAGGCTCTCCAGGAGTCTTGGGGGGGCCCTGTTTTGTCTGCCCCAGGAGACCGCGGCCTCCTGTAGCTTAGTGACCTGGTCTTAGCAATCAGCAGACTCTGGTTTTCAAGCTGAAGCAGGTGAGACTGACTGACTACTGATCACACAGACCCTGAGCTCCCGGGTCTGGGTGTGATCCTGCTGAGTCTGATGCAGCCCCTGGCAGAAAGAGGAGGAGAGCGGAGGGCTGGGGGCCATAGGGGGTGGGCGGGAGAGGCAGGTCCCGGCCCTGGTCCTGCACCCTGGCCTGTTGCTGGCTCTCCCGTTCTGTCTCCACCTCGGTCTAGTTAATTCATGCTCCTGGCCACCCTGCCTGGCTGTCCTGTCCTCTCTGCAGGGTTTTGTGGCCAGAGTCCTGCGTTCTGGGCTCATTACTTGCTGGGTGACCTTGGCAAGCCTCCTCCATGACATAAGGATAATGCGACCTTGAGTCTCTTCACTCTCCTCTGAGAACTAAATGGTGGCAGTGCCACCACTAGTTGAGCCCTCCCACTGAACCAAGTCCTTGTACTCCCCACAACAGCCTTTGAAGGAAGGATGACTGCAGCCGTCCTTTTACTAATGAGATAACAGAGGGTCAGAGAGGTTGAGTTACTTGCTGAAGGTCACACAGCATTGAGCAACAGAGTTGGGATTTGAACCCAGGCAGCCCAGTTCTGGGGTAAACTTCCATTGTCAAGGGATTATGGCTTCAACCCATTTCAGATCCCCATTTCCTCTGCCCACCTGCTTAGTCCCAGCCCATCCACTGCTGAGACAGCAGCTGTCTGTCCCTCTCCTCCACTTACCAGGAGGCTCCCTGAGGGTTGGACTTCAGACCTTTGTGGCTACTGCATGAAGCTCATGGGGGCAAGGTTCACCCGAGCAGAGCGGGGAGGGGACCGCCCGCTCCTCCTCAGGCCACTTCTGCTTCACTCTAAGCCCCCTCTATTCAGCAGCCAGGCCAGGCCATGGGACGCGCCTGGGCTTTGCCAGCTGCCTCTTTCTCTTCAAAATTAGAGAAGGCTCAAAATCGTTTGAAAGGCACAGTAACAAGGATGGACAAGCCAATCTGCCCAGGAGAGCTGAGTGTGTCCCTGTCACAGGGAGCAGCCAGGGTCCTCCCTGGCTTCCTTTGGGGTGTTCACAGAGCCCAGAAATCCCAGCTCTGCTCCTAACCTGCCCCGAGTGACCCTTCTGGCCTTGGTTTCCTTGTGAAAGAAAACAAAGAAAGATCCCAGGCCCAGAGAGGGCAGTGAGCTGCTCACACAGCTCGTGAATTCGGTGGGGAGCTGGGAATGGCACTGAATAAATCCTCATCTCCCCCCCGCATGCGCTCACCCCTAGGTGTGTGTGTGTTCCTTTAAATAACAGTGCCCAGGGGACCCTCACCTGTGGCCCGTGCGTGTGCGTGTGCGTGGGGTCGGCGTGGCTGTGACATTCCTCTGTTCCGTAGTGTCTGCCTCACCTTGTCTCCCAGAGCCTTTCCCATGGCCACAACCCTCATTGCTCAGGCTGAAGTCTGCCTGAAGGCGTCCCAGGACGCGCTGGGATTTCCCTGACCGTGCGCCATGGCTGGTGATGATGGCTCTCGGCTTCTGCCATCAGGAGCACCGCTCCCAGCGTCCTGGGGTTCGTCCCCCTTCCCCTGGGATTCGTTTCCAGAAGCTGGATTCTGGGTGTAGCCCAGGTGTCAGGCCCAGCACTAGCGACATTCGGGCCACACAGTTCTCCCTGGCCTGTACCCCCTAGATGCCAGCAGCAGCCCCCACATTATGACCTTGGCAAGATCACCCTCCACTGAAGGTCACAGCATTAAAAGGGTGTGAGAAAATAGGCTGTGGATGGAAGACAGAGGTTCTCCAAAGAGGCAGAATAAAATCTGATTAGGTCTGTATTGGAGAGTAGTGAGCATGGAGAATGAGCACTACAAGATGGACTAAGCCTCAGCACTGCATTAAGGCTTCACATCTTGAGGCCTTGATTCCCATCTGGGAAATGGGAGCAATCATGACCCACCTGCCAGGATGGAGGAGCGAGGGCAGGAGTGCTGCACGCCATGCTGGCCACAGGAGGCCCTCCATCAGGGCCAGCCCTGGGGCTTGCTCCACTGGGGTGTCCATCTGTGCCTTTGTTGCTGCTGAGCACAGAAAGGTGGGGGGGTCCAGGGGACAGAGTTGCAAGGAGACCAACCCTGTGCTGCCCTTCCCCCAACCTGCCACCAGATCCATCCCCAGGGCTCGGCCTGAAGGCAGCAGCTGGGGTGCTGGGGCGGGTGGAGGTCTGTGCATTTACTTATCCAGCTGAGCCACTGAGCTCCAGGCCCCTGGTGGTGTGGGCTGCAGCTTCCTTGCTGGGGCAAGTGAGCTCGATTCCTAGCCATGGCTGGAGGCCCCCAAAATCCCCTCCCTCCCCCGTCAGACATGGAGCATCCTGACCCCATAGGCGCATCTGCAACAGAGCCCTGTGGTATTTGCCTCTTGCAGGTTGTCCGCGAACCCGAGGCCCAACCTGAGAACTCTGTTTTTTTTTGGTACTGGGGATTGAACTCAGGGACGCTCAGCCACTGAGCCACCTCTAAGCCCTATTTTGTATTTTATTTAGAGACAGGGTCTCACTGAGTTGGTTAGGGCCTCGCTTTTGCTGAGGCTGCCCTTGAACTCACGATCCTCCTGCCTCAGCCTCCCAAGCTTCTGGGATGACAGGCATGTGCCACAGGACCTGGCCCCTGAGAGCTCTCAAGTGGGTGGGCTCTTGCTCAAGGCCAACATGGTTGTGGTCTGTGTCCCCAGGAGAAGTATGTGGAGGAGCTGGCCGCCGTGAGGCAGACCCTGCAGACAGACCTGGAGACGTCCATCCGGCGCATTGTGGACCTGCAGGCCGCCCTGGAAGAGGTGGCCTCCAGCGACAGTGATACGGAGAGGTGACAGGCTGGGGCCGGGTGGGCCTGGACGCAGCACCTTGGGGACTCTGAAGTCTTCAGGGCCTGGGGCCACGTCCTCTAGGAGCCTCCAAAGGGTGTGGTCTTGGAGGTGTACCTGTGCTGGGAGGGGAGGGACTGGGTGCCGCCCCGATAGGGCTTCATATCTCCTGCCTCGCTGAGCCCATCCAGCGCAGCAGGCCGGGCCCCGGTAAAGGCCAACATGGCTGAGGGTGAGTGTCGGGAAGCCAGTGCCTGACCTCCTTCTAGCACCCCCTCTGTGAGGTGGCAGAGTTATGTTAGGATGAACCACACGAAGTGACCACGGCACGGTCACTGCTGGCCTGCAGGTCAGGGCTTCCTACATTCCACCGGCTGCCTCCCTGGGCTTGTTAGAGCTGAAGGACTTCCTGGACAAACCTCGCCAGAGCGGCGTGGGGTGCACCAGTGTGAGCTGTGTTTGTGCACAATGGGCGGCTGTTTGACAGAAGCAATTCCAGGGAGCAAGTTCAGAGAGCTGGGGATCGGGGAGACCACCCCCGCAAGACCAGTGTCAGGGCTTCCCTCCTTTCTTAAAAAACAGTCTGCTTCTGGCCTTCAGGCTCAGGTTGCCACAGGCCATGGTCAGCGGGCTGGCTGGATGGAGCTCGCCGTGTCCGGGGCTGTCTGCCCTGTGGATGGCCAGCGGTCTCCTTCCCAGGAGCTGCCTTGGCAATCTCAGGTTGTCACTCAGCCTTGGCCGCGTCCCAGCCTCTCTGGCACAGCCTGGCAAGCAGGGACAGGTCTTCTCTGCACAGCTTTGCACTGAGGAGTCTGCAGATGGGCTTCCCCCAGCCACGCCAAGTCTGAGTGGGCTGCGCCGGAGACCAGTCCTTCTAGATCTTTCCCTCTGGGGAGGCTGGTTTGCGCTGCAATGGGAGGGGTCGAACCTCAGACCTTGGAGTGCCCCCTTCTCAGTTCCTTCTCCTCCAAGGTCACACAGCACATTAGCGGAGTTACAACCCAGTTCTGCCGCTGCCCACCTTTGCCTGCTCCTGGAGGTGGTGGCGGGGCTGGCTCTGCCTGGCAGAGGAGTGGGTGAGATGGGAGCAGAGCGGGCTTGCAGCAGCTCTGGGTTAGTCGGGGGAGAACTGGACATCTCTGTCAAGAAGACCCCAGGTCATCAGAAAAAGGGAAAACAAAACAAGCAAACACAAGGACAACGCTCTGACACTGCCTGTGGTTTCATTAATTTTCCTCCAAGTTCATTTGCTTCTCCTAAACCTGGCATGACACACATGCACCACACCCTGAGCCGCATTGGTGCGGCTTTAGGAGATTTTGCTCCCCTGAGTTATGACCTTTGAGCGCCTAATTTTAGAAAAAGCACCGACCCCTCTCCTGCTGGCGGTCCTGGGCTGCTCCTGGCTGCTTGGAGGGTGTCACCTCCAACTCTCCCAATAAAGATGCCCATGCTGGGCAGCGGCCTGAGGGATCACGTGGCCCTGAACCCCCGCGTCTGAGTGCAGAGCATTATCACGAGTCTTCTTGGCTTAATGCAAAAGCGACTCGTGTGCTTCCTGTCCCCTGCTAGTGGGCACCGCTGCCCAGCTGCTGGTGGAGTACCAACCGGTGACACTGCCACTGCTGTCAGCTCACGACTGCATTGGGATCCCCCCTGGGCCACCCCCTTTCCCAGTTTCACCAGCGTCATGACAGCCTGCGTCTGCCATCGCCAAGCCCCGTGTCCATTGGGCTTGCTGTGCGGGGACCACCACCCGTCATGGCAATACCCGAGCATCTGGAGTCAGGACAGGAGAACAGAAGGCCCAGGGTGCTGGGGTCTGGCCAGGGCCGACTCTCTGAGCCATTTTCCACTTGCACAGAAAGAGTTCAATTTTCTAGCAACAAAAGGTGAAGAGGAAGGAAGGACGGTGGGAGAGGCAGGGGCCGTGCTTAGAGTGTGGGTGACTGGGCGGGAAACCCAGCCCTGACTCCCCACCTAGGGATGGGACCTGGACAGCCCAGAGTCACTCCAGGGCCTGTCTGCCTCGAGGGCATTTTCTCAGGCCTGGAGAGACCTGTCCTCACCCCCATACCTGTCTCTCCTCCAGGCAATGGGACTCATGTGTATCCATCTTTTCCAGGTTCCAGGCCCTGGGCCCCCAGGAACCCAGCCTCAACACCCTCCTCTCTGCCTTTTCATGGTCTTCTGGCTCTGAGGCCTTAAATCTTCCTCCCTGCAGGGTTTCAGACTTCTTTTCCTTGGCTAGGTCTCTAACTTCCTTAGAGCCTCTGCCTCAGAGTTCCTCAAGGGTGAAGGGAACTCACGTGGGTTTCAGGGTTGCTGTGAGGTGTGGAGCGACTGCTGGACCCCAGGGGCTGTGTCTGGAAATGCAGGGTCAGCGTGGAGGACAGCTGCCATTGGAGCTGGGGGAGAACTGGGGAGGGCAAGTGGTTCAATCTCTCTGACCCTCGGTCTCTTCATCTTTAGGAGAGATGAGGAAGAAGTGAAAAAAATAGAACTCCCTAGCACAGTGCCTTGTGCCAGTGGAGGCTCACCCTCCGTGGCACTCATTCATTGACTGGGTCCATTCTCATCAAGCTCCCATTCCAGGTCGGACCCTCTCCTGGGTGCTTAGGTTGTCCCACTTGCTTCTTGTCATCATTGTGGAGGATAAAGAGACATTGGGTAGCTTTCCCAAAATCAGGCGGAAGCAGACACTCAGCGCCGGGGCTGGACTGCTGCGGAACAGAGAAGAGCTCAGGACTGGAACCGCCTTCATGGGGCATGATCTGAGTGGGCAGAAAACATGGTGCTTGGGGAGCCTCTCGGGAGGGAGGAGCCAGCCACAGAGGGGCTGGGGCAGAGAGAGGCAGGTTCTAGAAAGTGAGAGCTCGTTATTCCCGAGTGAGAGAAGTGACCAAGCGGGTCTCTTTCTGTCCTTTTCTCTTTCTCCTCCTGACTTTCTGCCCCTTCCTCCTTCCCTCTCTCCCATCCTTCTTCCCCTCTCATAATGACTCATGGGAACCCCCGAGACCCTTAAAATGCCTCCAAGCCCCAGGCAGGATCAGCCACACCATTTGTGGGATCCTCTGTGAAATGCACACGTGGACTTCCTGCTTCAAAAATGTAAGAAGTTCACAGGGCTCCTTGGCACCCGCCTGTCATCCCAGTGGTTGGGGAGGCTGAGGCAGGAGGATCACAAATTCAAAGCCAGCCTCAG
>JAJEJO010052727.1:83226-113194 GCA_020662805.1 Glaucomys volans | reverse complement strand
CCTCGCCAACACCTGTTGTTGCCTGTGTTCTTGATAAAAGACATTCTAATTGGGGTAAGATGAAATCTTAAGGTGGTTTTGATTTGCATTTCTCTTATAACGAGTGATGTTGAACATTTTTTCATAAATCTGCTGATTGCTTGTAGATCTTCCTCTGTAAAGTGTCTGTTCATTTCCTTGGCCCATTTATTGATTGGGTTATTGGTGTTCTTGGTGTAAAGATTTTTGAGTACTTGGTAGATTCTGGAGATTAGTGCTCTGTCCGAAGTGTGTGTGGCAAAGATTTTCTCCCACTCTGAAGGCTCTCTCTTCACATTGCTGATTGTTTCCTTTGCTGAGAAGAAGCTTTTTAGTTTGAAATATTTATAAAATTTTATTCATGAATTCTGGAAACTATTCTTAATGAGACTATAATTAATATGCACAAAATTTGCAAGACTATTCATTATACTATAGTTTTAGTATAGAAATATAGGGAAGGACCTACACACATAAGTGATTGATAAAGTAAATGTTGGTCCATTCACAGGATCAAATACTGTAAAATTCTTAAAACACATTTTATAATAATATCTATGAATGGATCTTCAAAATATGATATATTTATCTTTAGATGTTACAAAAAAAATTGAGATGGTGAAATTTCAACCTTACCTTATTTTGTCAGTTCTTTTATATTATTGACAGTGTTTAGGAGTGCCATATACTGTTTTTCACAACTCTCCTGCTTTACGAACTATAGCTTTGTAAAATGAAGAAGACCAGATGTTGTAGACATTTCAAAGAATTTCCTTTAGTCCTAAAATCTATAATAATATAGAAAGAAAAATACGTAAAGGGTGTTTATTTATTTTGCAGAGTAAGTACTGCATAAAAGAATTAATAAGTAATTAGGTAAATTGAAAAAAAAATAAACAATATAATCATTTTCATGAGTGCTTACTAAGAGTTGTGAAAACGTAGAATGTCATTTGACACATAACCTGAATTGATGAGGTAATGAGGTAATTAACAGTACACCATGTTAGTGTTCCATTTTATCATAACAAATACCTGAGATAATTAACTTACAAAAAGAGAAGATCTATTATGGTTGAAAGTTTGAAGGTTTTAGTTTCATAGTCATTTGGTCCCATTGCTTTTGGACATCTGGCAAGGGAGCACATAATGGCAAGGATCACATGGAGAAGCAAAGCCATTCATATCATGGCTGGGATGAGGAAGAGAGAGACCAGGCTCCCACAGTCTCCTTTGGGGCATGTCCTAAAACCTTAAAGTCTCCTGTTGGGCTACTCCTTTTAAAGGTTTCACTACTTCTCAATAATGCCAACCTAGGAATCAAGTCTTTAACAAGTGGACATTTGAAGGATGCTCTAGCTCAGAATTATAGTATGTCACATTTAAAAAAAAAAATGAATTTGAATCACATTTCCCTTCCTTTTCTCTCTCCAGTTTAAGTGCTTTAATTGGATCCAAAATTTATGGCCTTTTTACAGACAGGGTGGCACAGGTCTATAATCCCAGCAGCTTTGGGAGGCTGAGTTAGATCACAAGTTAAAACAAAAACAAGCAAACAAACAAAAACTGGGGATGTGGCTTGATAGTTAAGTGGTGCTGAGTTTAATCTCTGGGGAAAAAAAAAGAAATTATGGCCTTTTACAATGACAAGTAGCCATGATCTAATTGACACATGAGTTTACTTCAACTTTTTTGATCAGAGAAGAGAGAGGGTCTAATTTTCTTGGAGTAAATGAAGTCTTAAATAGTGTTATTAGAATTGGGGAAAGGACATTCTATTCTGAAAATTTGGAAATTTCGGATTTTTTCAATGGATCATAGATAATTTAATGTCGACAGATGACATCTTATAAATGAAGATAAGAAAGCCTAGGGATGTTAAAAGACTCATCCAAAGTCATACAGGTTCATAACTGGAGACAAAGATCCCTGCTTTTAGAAAACTATGATTATTAGACCCACAATGCTGTGATAGAAGAAACTTTATGAGCAAAAATGGCAGATTATTTTAGAAATGGATGTTTGGGAATAACAAAATTAAATAGTTAATTCAAGTATGGAAATTTAACCGAGAATGCATAAAATTTACCATAGCTTTCTGCCAATTTAGCAATTTGGTATAGAAAGAAACTGTTTCTTCACAAAGGCGGCAAGTTGGGGGAATATTTTGATATATACACACATACACTACATCAAAATTTATCTCACATTTTTTTCTTGTAACCATGTTACATTAACCATATATATAATTTAACACCCTTCTTTTGCTTTAAAAGATGGATATTGGGCGACTATAATAAAACCCATAAAATGGGTAGCATATAAGTTATATAAATTACTTTCTCATAACTCTGGAGGCTAGAAAATCCAAGATCAAGGTGCCATCATATTAGGTTTCTGGTGAGAACCCACTTCATGATGGAATGATTACCACTACCAAATTAATAAACCTATTCCCTTCATAGTTACCATTTTGAATGTGTGGTGAGAATAATATTTAAGTTCTACTCTTAACATTTTGGTCATTGTTTTCTTGTTTTGAAGTTCCTTTGTTTTCTCTTCCTCTCTTACTGTGTGTTCTTTTGTGATTTGATGATTTTTTTGGTAGTATGCTTTGATTTCTTTCTCCATCTTTTGTGTATCTACTATAAGTTTCTCCTTTTGTAGTTATCATGAGGCTTACATACAACACTTATAGTTTAACAATTTGTTTCAAAATAATAACAATTTTACTTAATCAGTGTAGGGGAAAAAAACTTTTTAATTTCCCTTCCCCACGTTTTGTCATTTGCATTATAATTTGTATTTTTTCATTATGTATTTATTACAGATTATTGTAGCTCCAGTTGTTTTTAATACTTTTATCTTTTTACTATTATGTCAGAATTAAAAGTAACTTGTATAGCACCATTACAATTGACTATATTCTACATTTGACTATATTCTTCCCTTTACACTGAATTTTAAGATTTCATACAATTTTGTAGTATTGGTGTTTTAGTCAGCTTTTTCATTGCTGTGGCTAAATGATCCAACCAACACAACTGTAGAGGAGGAAACATTTATTTGAAGGCTCACAGTTTCAGAGGTCTTAGTCCATAGAAGGCCAGCTCCATTTCTTGGGGCTCAAGGTGAGGCAGAACATCATGGCGGGAAAATATAGCAGAGGGAAGCATCTCACATCATGGTGTGAAGCATCAGGAAGCAAAGAGAGAGTTCACTTGCCAGATACAAATATATACCCAAAACCATACCTCAATTCCCACCTCTTCCAGCCACACCTTACCATTTCAGTTACCACCCAGTTATTCCCTATGAGGGGATTAAATCACTGATTGGGTTAAGCCTTTTACAACCCAATCATTTCTCCATTGAACCTTCTCCCATATGTTTCACACATGAGCTTTTGGGGGATAGTTCAATATCCAAACCATAACAGTTAGCATCCCTTCATTTTGCTTTTAAGACCTTCCTGCAGTATTTCTTGTAAGACAGTTTAAATGATGATGTTCTCCCTTGGCTTTTGTTTGTTTGGGAATCACTTATTTCTGCCTCATTTCTTAAGAATATCTTTTCCAGGTATTACAATCTTGTCTGGCAGAGTTCTCAATTTTCAGTATTTTGAAAATATCATCCTAGCACTCTCTACTGGTCTGCAAGATTTGTGTTGAGAAATTCATTTATAGATTTAGAGGGTTTCCCTTCATGATGTGATGAATCACTTTTCTCTTGCTGTTTTTCTTTCATTTTTTTAAGAGTTTGATTACCATAGCTTAGTGAAAATCTTTTCATATTTAATCTATTGGGTATTTGTACTTTATGGATCTGGACGTTCATTTTGCTCTCTGATTTGGGAAGTTGTTGTTGTTCTTAATTTAAAAAGCCTTTTTCCACATTTTTCTTTCTCTGCTTCTTCTGGAACATCCATAACAAATGGTTCCTTGATGATGTC
This sequence comes from Glaucomys volans, assembly GCA_020662805.1. Classification (NCBI taxonomy): domain Eukaryota; kingdom Metazoa; phylum Chordata; class Mammalia; order Rodentia; family Sciuridae; genus Glaucomys; species Glaucomys volans. Next base: position 109,224 of record JAJEJO010052727.1, on the reverse strand, counting down.
ACATTAGTCCTGTGGATTTTCTTTACTCTTTCATTCTTTCTTCTTTTTGTTCCTCTTGGATTATTTAAAATGACCTGTTTTTTGAACTTACTGATTCTTTCTTCTGCTTATTGAAATCTGCTGCTAAAACACTATGTTGGACATTTAAGTTCAGTTATTGAGTTCTTTTTCTTCATAAATTCCATTTGGTCCTTTTCTTATGGCTTCTTTCTCATTGCAGAACTTCACATTTGTTTGTATATTATTTCCTTGATTTTGTTTAATTGTCTATTCATGCTCTCTTGTAGCTCACTATCGTCTTTGAGATAATTATTAAATTCTTCATCAGGCAGTTTGTAACTCCATTTCTTAGGGTCAGTTACTAATGCTTTATATTGTTCATTTGGTGGAGTCATGTTTCCCTGATTTTCATGGTCTTTGTGGACTTGTATCGACATTTTCATGTTTGAAGATGCTGGCATCTCTTCTAATATTTTCAGACTGTCTTCAGTGGGGAAATCACTTCATCAGTCAATCTATGCAGGGTCTCTGGGAAAGCTGTCAGGTTGGGGGTTCAGGTGGGCTCACTTGGGTAGGCTTACTTATGTCCTGGTGAGTAGATGGGTATTCCTGGTATTTGAGTTCACAGGGACCAGCTTAGTGCCTTAGTCTGTGAGATTTTCCTGGTGTCTGGGTCCACTGTGGTGGATCCCAGAGCTTAAGTCCCATGTGGGAAGATCTGGCCCTGGTTACACAGAGGAAAGTCTGAAGCATTTGACCATGTATGTGGGCTTAGATCCTGGGTCTGTGAGGCAAGTCATCAGTAAACTGGGTCCACAGTTGTGAGCCTAGTACCGGTGACACTGGGACTGTCCTAGCTTTGGGATTGGCTTAGGTCTTAAAGGGACAGCCTGCAGCCACAGACCATGAGGTTGGCCTGGTGCTGGGTCAGACTTACATGGAACTTGGGTTCTCAGAGGCAGGCCTTGAGCTTAGAACTTCAGAAACTGTCCTGGCATTAGGATGGTCTAGATCTTAGGTCCTTAGTGATGGACCTGGAGACTAGTTCCATAGGGGATAGCCTGGAACTGGGGAGCCTGGAGCCTGGGGCTGCAGGGGTCAGTATGAAGGATCAGAATTCACTGGAGTGGGGTTAGGGCTTGGGTCGTCACTCATTTGTCTTCCCCTACATGTTGGTTATTTTTCTCCATGCCACCCAGGCTTTGGGGAGGAGTAGTGTAAAAAATGTGAAGCTGTTCTTCTGTTCTTTTCAATGTGTGTTATCTCTGTGTTTCATTCAAGTACTGTAATCTCTGACCTGGATTCATAACACCTTATGGAGGTGGTTGTTCAAATTGATGTTTCTGTGAGGAGATGAGTGTTAGAAACTCCTATGACACTGTCTTGCTAATACTATTCTACTGAAACGAATTATTTTTTTACTGGAAGAGAGTTACTAGATAAGAAAAAAGTCAATTAGATTTTAGAGAAAATTTATCTAAAATAATGATGAACTTTAAGTTATTTGACTGTAAGCCAGATCTAACTGTCAAAGCTAATACTGATGTCCCAACCTCATACGGTGTATAAATTTAAGAACATTTGTTTGTATTATCAATTACTGTGGTTTGTGTGTAGTCTATAGTTTCAAATCATAAAGGTGAAAATAAAGAGAGAGAGAGAAACAGAACTTATTCCTTTCTTGCAGTACTGCAAATAAAGTGTTCTGTTTAGAATATTTGTGTTGACCCTGACCTTGGCAAGGCATTAATATGCAAGTTCTGCCCAAACATCAGTAATTGGGACTGAAAATTAAATTTGACCCAGAAAGATTTCACCCTGAGAGCCAAGGGCAATAAAAATATCAATAAAACTACCCAAATACTTCATTTTAGGTCTAACAGGTTTTTGAAAAATTGACTAAGCAGAACTAGAATTAGTTTGAGGGGAGAGAAGTGCCTGAGGCACACAATTTAAGGAAGCACTCATTCTCAGCTGCTAGCAAGTTAAGGCAAGGAAGATGATGTGCAAGAGTAGAGATCCAGAACTTTGGCCCCAGATAGGGGCAATTAGTACTTTTGTGGAAGAGCAGGACTTTCTGCAGGTGAGCTCAGGGGGCCCAGCATGCTGATGTATTTTAGTGTTGTTTACATAGATGTTGAAGTGGCTTCCATGCTAATTTTTAATGATTCAAATAGCTGAAATAAACACCCAGCAATGTGTATAAAAGCTTCTATTTGAAGCAAAGGTTGAGACATTCTCTCTTTGGTGATTTTATATTTGTCAAAACTACCTGTACAAAAGATAAATTTCTCATGGCATGCATTTACATAGGTATTTTAAAACATTTAGAACATTATACAAAAAGGAAACTTGGATGATTTCACATGTTTTAAACAAATTTAACATGTGCAGAAATGAACTGAAACCATGATGGTTTGTCTTCTCTGGATGTGAACCAGGAACCTCAGTCCAGGATCTTCCCCATATTCTACTGTGAAGAACCATCCTATTGCATGAATATACAGTCTTGCTCTTCCACTTTATATTTTACGTTTTGTAAGCTCACACCTATGTAACCATTTTTACTTTCCCCAAGTTATCAAATACAATACAGATAACTCAGTTAATCACAACCCTCATCTTCTTTAGCTTCTAGTCCAATAAAAATCTAAACAAAGAACCATACCAAAAAACATGAAAGGTAAAACTGCTTTGGAAAATAACATTACATCCCAAAGCCAAAAGGAGCCTTCCTAATGTCATTCCCTCTTCATATCTAAGGACTTGTGTTTGTAGACACTTAGCTAGACAGCCAGTGTGAAGGACTCAGCCTGCCCCGTAAGCCTGGAAACAATGGATAGGATGAGTAAGGGGTCTGGACTTCCCAGAAGGGGGAGTAGAAAGAGAGCCTACTTTACCTGCTGGCTATCAACTGAAAGCAAGGCAGGGGGTGTGTGAATGAGAAATCTGAGCCCTTCTGAATCAGTTATTATTAATTCAATTTTACCTATTCTAATCTACAGGGAGCTATAATTCATAGAGAACACGATAAAAGCCTATTTCTAATCCTTCTCTCAGAGGGCAAAAGTAGCACAACATGTTCATTTATTTTGTTCAAAGTAGTAACATACAGAAAGGGAAAGTAGTTTCTTCTATCCTATGTCCTATGCATTAGGAAAGCATTTTATATGTTATCTTTTTTTAATCTTTGCATCAACCCTATGATGCTGAGAATTTATATGCCTGTTTTACAGATTCAGGACTTGAAGTCTTAGAGAGGCTAAATTACATGGCAATGTCACGAAGTGAGTGTAGAACAGAACTTGGACTCAGCCCTGTGTTGTGAAATATTACATAGCATCTTATGACATATCCTTCTATGGCTTAGTAGGAATGTCACTCTTTCTAGGGTGTGTCCTTTATTCTTCCTATCTGATATAAATATTGTTTTCCACCAGCATCTCTACATATTCTTAGTATGTCTATAGGTTTCTAGCCACACTATTTTTGACAATTTATTTAGGTGCAATTATCATTTCCTTTATTTGATTTTAAGTTAGGTGGGGGAGGTGTTCATATCTGTATGTGGTTGGTGTATACCACATAGGACTTCACAAAGGTGTGATCAGTGATTTAAATGTTACTTATGAAATGATAATAATTTCTTTAATTCTGAGGTGCAGAAGAATGATGAGATTTAAATATAACTGTAGAGAAAATTTATTTCCTTTAAGGTTAGGTTGATATTTTGATATGTTGGACATTGTGTCCAATTATATATAGAATTAATCTCTTAATATCAAGGTCTTTGATTTAAATTATTTTATTTAGCAAAAATGCCATTTGGCAAGAAATGTTCCTTTGAACCCCAGAGCTCCTGAATTGGTGCCATTGTGTTAAAACCCTAATGCTGTTTTGTACCATTTGAATTGGGATGTAAAAAGAAAGCTATTATTAACCTGAAACTCCTTTTCTCAACTGGAGTTATGCCTGAGGTCTGATGGGCTTTATTTTAAGCCCCTACTTCTTAAGTGAGGAGTTTACACGCAAGCCCTGAGATTTTGAAAGCTAACCATCATGGTGTGTGCATGAAAGTCTGAGTCTTTTCTACATCTGTTACCCATTTGAAAATTCTGACCTGAAGGCACAAAGCATTTGAATTACAGACCATATGGAACATCTGGAAATTTCTCATTTCCATTTGTTGGGCCATAACTAAAACCCCATCTCTTCCCCAGTTCATTACTTCACTCACTAATGATTAGTGCCACATCGGGTCTGTTCCAATTCCCTTTTCTGGCTCAATAGTTCTCTATGTCTTTTATTTCCTGCTGCCTTGAACTCTGATTCACTTACTCTTCTCCATTCCATTTACTATAATGATAAGCTTCTCTACACACATTATTTTGGTTCAATTAAGTATCCAGGAAGGCCAAACACTGACTGTATTTGATCCTTCCAGTTAGATTACCCCTGGTGGTGAGCATGCCTCATTCCAAAGAGCACTTGTGATATTTCCATTCATGCTTATATAGGGGACTATGAAAAATTTTGCCTAAAAAAAAAAAGTTTTATCCAACATTAGAATTACACAAAATAGTTTCCCTACCCAAAAAATCCTCTGTGCTTCGCCTCTTCACCTCTCCTTCCCCAGGTTCCAAGCAACCACAGACCTTTTTCTTCACAGTTTTGCCTCTTTGAGAATGTCAGATGGCTGGAATAGTATAGTCTGTAGCCTTCTCAACTGACTTATACCACTTGGTAGTATGCCTCGAAGTTCCTTCACATCTTTTCGTGATTTCATAGCTCATTTCTTTTTGTCTGGATGTACCGGTCTTTTTATTTATCATCCAACTGTTTAATACTTTTTGGTTTTAATTTTAGAATGTCAAATTTTTCTTATAATTTAATAACCAGTCACTTACTGTCTTTTCCTCTCCATTCCCCTTACCCCATGTCATGTTGTTAGAGAATACAAATTAATCTCTTTTTTTCCACTCTAAAGTAGGGGACATGTTTGGGACTATACAGAAGGTCAGAGTTAAACATATGGTCTGTTTTGGAAAACTAGATCATTTTATTAATTTAGGCTAATGTTAGTAATTGTCTAATAGCATCAGTTACTATTGAATATTAATACATCATTGAAATGTTTGCAAGTACATCTGAAAATCTTTACTGCACACAAGGTATGTGTCACACACTAAGCACAAGGGACAATAGGAAAAAGTCAGGAAAATGCTAGTAACATGTATTTTCCTGTCTTGAAAGGGTTTTAGTCAAATAAAGAAGACAAAAAAAAAATCCAAAACAAAAAACCAGACATACATGTGATGAATATGAAAATGTTCTGAGATGCATGAATTAAAGCTGACTTTCGAAATCCTTATTTTGGATTTCTGAAGTGGAACCATAGGAATCCAGTGTGATGTGATCCTTGCTTAGTGACTTAGGCATGCTTTGTTTGACTCAGGATTGTGTCCTGTATTGTTGTTTATTAGCTATTTTCATCTTGAGCAAATTATTTCTATAATCCTCACATTTCTGTTGGAAAGTGGGAAGAATAATCCTATCTCAAAAGATCAACCTGCCAAATGAGATAACACGTATGTAGAGTTTAGTATAAGTCTCGCACATGCATGGCTACTAGATGTCAACAATCATTTGTAAATCATTATTGCCATATGAATGAATCTTGTTATAGTGAATGATGAATACTCAATGGTACCTCTAGCTCTAGAGATAGAAAAGCAAATCAGCTACTGAGGATTTTTTCCTCCTTCCTCTTTAATTCTTTACAAAGCCATGAGGTTTTAGAACAGTAATATTAATCTGTAGAGAAGACTGGGAAGTTAAATATTATAACATGTTAGTTCAAATGGTGTTTTGTTTTCTAAGATCCAAGTTTGGTGGAGTAAATGAATTATTTTACTACAAAACACTCCATCATTTGCTGCTTACTAACTCTTAAGTTGCCTTGCTATATTATAAAATCATATACTGATACCTTCTTTCCTACCTTTAGGTTAATCTTTTATGTGTAGTCCAGAACCTGATACGTGATCAAGAGTACTGAATATTAATTCCTGATTCCATCATGGGAATTTAGAAACTCTTATCAAAAATCTATTTAAAAAGATATTGACTTTCAATTTTCTGTTTGCTTATTAAATTTTGTAAATAATTGATTCAGAGTTTGAATTTTTGCTCTATAGTATGAAAGTGAAGTGAAAACTAATTATCTGTCAAATTTAACTGTAATTCTCTTGCTTTTCATATTGATCCAATTAACTGCTTACTCTTAAGCATGAAGCAAGCTCCACAGCATATGGCAGCAATGGTAATTTACCCCAGCCATTTGTCGCAACTTAATATGTGTCTATTGATTTTGGTTCTTAACTGTTGTAAACACTAACAGTTTTCATCATTTAGGAGTTATGGCACTCTAGTCTGATAGTTAAATCTGAGGGAGGGATGCTTCATTTGGGTGAGAAGCTTTTTATGCCAACATAAAAAGCATCATGACTTACTTTTACTTAAGGCTATTGGAGTTACAATATAGGAGGGAAACAGCATGAGATTATAAAGCACGTCCTATGGTCGTGTGCTCCTCATTTATGCTCATTCAGGAGTGGAAAGTATTATCTGTCATTACAAGTTATTTTAAGACTTTGAGTGTGTTATTAGTTTCAAATTTTCTATGATTACATCTTAGATATACAACAGGGAGAATATAATGATACTATTCAATGCACACTCTCTTTTCTAATATCTGTCACTTAATGAAAAGCAAAAGCTTTTAAATCATTGCACTTAGCCTGAAGTGTAATGAAATGAAGTGCTCTCTCTCTCTTCAAAAGGAAGGATAATCAGAATCTAGTTAGGCAATTAACGTCTTTGGGTTTTGCTCCACTTCGTACTCCATCATTATGACATCTGTATGTTTATCTCTGAGTGGACTCATGAGAAGTTGAGTCTGGGAAGCTGGCAAACATTACTGGATCTTTCACATAGCATGAGATGTAGAAGACAATAGACACGGTATTACCCCTTGTCTGTGCTCTGTCGTTTTGTCCTCTATAACATTCACCTACCACTGTTCTTATGAGAGCAGGCTCTTTCACAGGTCTGGAAGGAGGAATAGTCATTTACCTAAAACAGATAAAGTAGAGACTTGGAATGGTAATTGATTTGAAGGTAAATGTAGACGACTGCCTCCAGACATGCGATTGGATGTTTTTTAGACTAAACTTGATTCCGTTTATCAAATTAACTAAATAATTGCATAATTCACAAACTTTATATATGATAAAAGATTTTACTGAAAAAAAGTGAAAGTTAAGATGATAAACCAAATCTAAATAAGTCATGTAAAACCAAACCAACCACTTTGCCACTTTAATTACATTTTTTAGGTTTCTAGATTTCAAAAGAAATAGTTTTATTCATTTGGTAAAAATTACTAAAATTGAAAGTATAGATTGAGGTAAAAAAGAAATCCTGAAATATAAGAACTTATTTTAAAGGTGTTTAAAGGTGTTATAGGAATTTATTTTATATCTACATGTGACTAATTTCATGCTCAATAAAGATTAGATGAATGGATATAAACAAAAGATTGATTATAAGAATGATATGAATACTTTAATATTTTTTCAAAGGTAGATTACATCTGTACTGATTTTACTTATATAGATTTACATTTATACACATGCATGTAATGAAACATTTTTCACATTTTTCAGTATTCTAATTTTTGGACTGTATTAGGGATTTTTTATTAGATATCATATGTATTTTTACTCTACAAAAGACATATATTAGTTATAATTGTGTTATTGTAAGCATTTTATTTTGTAGATGCAAAGTACGTTTTTGACTTTAAAAGGAGATTAATTTAATTTACTTAAGTAATTTTACCTTTTTTAAAACAAATTTTGGTGTTTGTAGAAAAGAAGCTCAGTCATACTGATTTCTGATCACCTGTTTCTGGAAATGAAAATGAAGCTAAGCTGCTTCTTATTTCCTGCTCTCTTCCCTCGTTAGTACTTACACTTGTGAATCAGTTTGTTAATGGAGGGCTGATTAATTTAATAATTACAAAACATATCTGGGGAGAATAATTTGGCAATTCTGAAAAGCAAAATGGGATCTTACCTGTCAGGTTTAGAATTAAAACAGTGAAGATAGCCACCTAATTAAACACATTTTAGGAGATGAGGGAATAAGTGTGGGCTTTCCTAAATCACTGACTGGTCAGGGATTGCAAACACAATGCCATTCAAGCAACAGCAGAATCAGACTAGTATATTTGCTTCTTTATAAATTTAAAAGTCCTTCTTATTTTTGAATGTCTATTTTGCCTTTCCTTAAGGTATAAACATAACAAAGGTGTCAAAGGAAACCTATTGTCACTATTGAATTCCAGAACTGCTTTCTGACTTACATGCTTCCATGTGTGTTTGATTGCTTATGTTGCATTTTTGATGCCTAAAACTGGGATTGATTCACCTTTGTTACTGAATTATATTTCAATTTTTAAATAAATGAGGAATAAATGAATGAATCAAGAGGAATAGCAAGTGAAAATGATGCTAATTATAAGCTATAGGTAGAGAAAACCTCTCAGAAGAGAGAAAATATGAAGAAGAGCACAATGAATTGAAGGAGCAAGCTGTGTGGATGCACTATGAGGAGTGTGCTTAGACAATAGGAACAGCAACAGCTCCAGTGTCCAAGTCAGTCTCAATGGCATGTTTGAGAAATGGCAAGGAAGCAGAGGGAACAAAGACAATAATGGCAGAAGGCAATGTACAGAAGGTTTTAGGGCCCAGGGCCCTTAAGAACTTTTGTGAAAATCTGCATCTCCAAACTTTTCAAAACTCTAGGTGTAGTGAAAGACCAATAGGATTTTGCAGGGCAATAGGATTTTGCAGGGCAATGACTTGGTTAAATTTCTCTTTTGCTCTATTGCATGTATAATCACTAGAGGCAGTACCAGAGGGAATGTAGACACTCAGTCTGGACATGAAGTAATCCAGACCAGAGACAATGATACTTATGCCAGGGGAAGAACAAGGGAGGAGGAGCTGTGGAGTGCCTTTTGATGTAGATAAAATTCACTGATACTATGGTATGTGAAGGAAATATAGGAATCAAAGAGGGCCACAAGCTTGGGGGCCAAAGCCAAGGGGAAATGACTGTCATATACATCATTAGGAACTTGTGAAGGAAGAGGCAATTATAAATGAGGGTTAGAATCAAGAGTTCTGTTGATATATTAAGTTTGACTACATAAAGTTTGGAGAGTGTTATGGTTGGGATAATTAATGTCTCCTGAAAGCTCATGTTTTAGGCAATGCAGGTATATGGAGAGGTGAAATGATTAGATTATGAGAGCTATAACCTCATCAGGATATCAATCCATTTGATGGATTAAAAATTTAAATTGATGCTTGGGTAGTAACTATAGGCAGGTGTGATGTGGCTGAAGGAAATAGGTCACTGGGGTGTAGCTGTGAACTGTATTTATACCTGTCTCTTCTCTGTCTTACCAGCTCCCAAGTGCTGAGCAGCATTTTTTCATCATGTTCTTCTACTCTGATGTCTGCCTCACCTCAGGCCTGGAGCAATGGAATCAGCTGACCATGGACTAAACCTCTGAAACCATGAACCTAAATTAAGCTTTTCCTTCTCCAAATTTTCCTTGTCTGGTATTTTGGTCACAACAATGAAAACCTGACTAAAACAGAAGCAGGTACTGAGAAGTGGGGTCATTGATATAATAATACCTTACCACGTGGTTGAGAAGCTTTTAGAATTCATTGGTAGGAGGAGTTTGGAAGAGTTTAAAATTGCAGGCTGGAAAGCCTTAGAATGTTGCAAGCACAGCTTAACAGGCAATTCTGGTGGAAGTTCAGAAAACCAGAATGCCAAGAGAAAAGTGGACAAGTAAATATTGTGCTCATGAGTTTCAGAGGGGAACAAGGACTCAATTGGGAATTGGGCTGGAGAGCATACATGTTACATTCTGATAAAGAATTTTTGTACATTTTGTGCATGTCCTAAAACTTTTTTGTGAGGCTGATTTTAAAGGTGATGGACTAATTAATCTGGTGGCTGATTTTTCAAAGTACCACAGCATTCAGGTAGTGGCATGTGTATTGTTGGTGGCTTTTAGCTTACTTTATTGGGAGAACCAGGAGAAAAAAAAAACCAGAAAGAGTTGAAATACTTGTGGTTTGGCCAGAGAAGAAGCATATGTAAAATTTCAGATAAGAAAGATATGATTGTTGAAGAGATTACCACTACTAAAGAGAAGCTAAGTACCTTGAACACAGACAATAGAAAAGATGCCTTGAGGGTATCTTAGGAATTAGCAAGACTATACCTATTCCAGTCACAATGATATAAAAGTGAAAACTCCTCTGAGAAGAGACACTGAGGTTGCCCTGCTTTCACAGGAGTGCCTAGGAAGTTGTTTTCCCAAGATTCATTTATTGTGTTCAGCTTTCCAAGCACTCAGAGGCTTGTGGTCAAACTGGGCCTGGTTGTTTCTTTAGCTGGTGACCTTGGCACTGTCCATGTGGTTCTGGGTTTTTAGGAAAGCAGGATGCTGGAATTCTAGCATCCTGGAATTCCCATTAGGGGGTCACAGAGGCTTCTACTGAGATTCACAGAAAGGCTTTGGAGGCAGGGCAAGTGTAACAGAGTTAGGATCCCTGTGGGAAGCCTAGGAGTGGATGATGCATGAAAATGTTAGAATGAGGTTGAAGCTGCAGTGGAAACCTCAGACATTTTGAGAATATAGAATGTCTGCCAAGAAAAGCTGCAGGATGCTGGCAAAGTCAGTCTCACCGAGAGGCCTTGTGGACTGCAACTGGCAAGATCATAGGAGCAGGGCTGCCCAGGGCCTTTGGAGCCTTTCTCTTGCCACCATGTGCCTCAGAGGCTAGACAGGGAGCTATAGGACCTAATACACAGATAACCAAGTTTGCCTTATGGATGAGAGGAGACGCTGGACTAGTGCTTTGGACAATGCTAGGACTGATTAAGACTGGGGACTCTTGGAGGTGGACTGAATGCATATTGCATTATGAGATGGACATGAGCTTGTGGGAGTCAGGGACTACATTCAGAATTTATGTTTTTGTATAATGTAACAATTCTATCACATTTCAGATTTCTATATGTATGTATTGAATTGGGTTATTTGTTTTATTTCTTCTAAGGATTTGTCTCTCTGTGTGCCAGTATTACTCTGTTATATAACAGAGTAATATATATATATATTTATATATATATTATATATATATTATATATATATAATTTATATATATATTTATATATATATTTATATATATATTTATTTATATATTTATATATATATATTTATATATATTTATATTTTCTTAATCTCTTGTAAGAATTGATTGGCTGTTTTGAGATTTTTCTTCTTTTTAATGCTTTCCTGAGTCACATAGAGAAATATGCAAAATTCTTGTGTACAACTAAATATAAAGAAAATACATCAATGTATTCAAAACCTGAATCAAGAAATAGAGCTCTTCTCACATCCCCAAACTAGTCTTTGCTGCTATATGCAACTACTTTCCTGGGCTCTTATTTATTTCTGCTTGTTTTTGAACTTTATATATTTACTTCTAAATTCCACATTAGCTATCTCTCACTTTTTATTAGATATAATTTTATTATATTTTGTTCTATGTATTTACTAATTTGCATGATAATTTCTTGCTTAATTCATAGATTACTTAGAATTGTGAGGCATTTTTAAAAATAGCTATTTCTAAATGTATTGTATATTTTAATCACTTTTAAAATTAGTTTTTGATTTTTTTAGTATCATTTATATACTACTTGTGGCTAGTTTTCATGTTTTCCATGACATAATGAAAATAATGTATGATATTACCTTAATTTCTTGCTTATTTGTTCTGTTTGATCTTTGATAATTCTTCTTTCTTGTGTACTACTTTTTATTATTTTTTATTGTAGATAGACACAATACTTTTATTTTATTTATTTATTTTTATGTGATGCTGAGGATCTAACCCAGTGCCTCACAATGTGCTAGGCAAACACTCTACCACTGAGCCACCAACCCAGCCCCTATACTATTCTATTGATTTTTAAAATTTTAATTGTGTTTGCCTCAATGAATTTTTTATTCTTACTAATTTTGACATTATAGATTGTATTTATATACTTTTTGTGATTGACGTAGTTCCAAGCTTTATATTCTAGTTTTGAGGCTCTTGAGGTCAATTGAATCCCAGGTTCTAAATTGGATCTAAAAAGTCCCCTCAGGGGAAATGCCTGCTTGTTCTGTAATCTCTTTCTAATCTTGCATCTCTATCTCATCTCTCTTCCAATTATTTTTCTTTATCCATGTTTTGACAAGGTATTTTGAAATTGAATTCATCTTTTATATATTTTTAACCTGAGTGCTTTCATTACATATTTAGCCCACCAAGTTGCTTATAATGTGTTTTAGTCAGTTTGTTCACCATTGTGACCAAATGAGACCCAAATGAGAACAATTTTAGAGGAGGAAAAAGTTTATTTGGCACTCATGGTTTCAGAGATCTCAATTTGCAGACAGTCCATTTTTCTATGCCCAAGATGAGGCAGGGCAGAGGGGCATGATGAAGGAAACCAGCTCAGAACATCATGATCAGGAAGCAGAGAGAGAGAGAGAGAGAGAGAGCTGTGTTCACCAGAGTCAAAATACAAACTCCCAAAGGCACATCCCCAGTGACCCACCTCTTCCAGCTACAACCTACCTGCCTACATTACCCCTTCGTTAATCACTATCAGTGACTTGGCTTAATGCACTGATTACATTAAGGCTCTCATAACCCAATCACCCCTAAACTTTCTTGCATTGTCTCACACATGAGCATTTGGGGGACACCTAATATCTAAACCATAACACAATGGGAAGATAATTTCTCTTAAAAATAATATTTCTAGCATTTCAACAAATTTAGGACATTCTAGGAAGTAGAAATGGACTCAGGCAGACATTCTGAGACATTCAGTTAAGAAATTCTATTTTTTTCTGTCTCCTTAATGGTCTGAGTATAATAATTACTGGTTTTTACTAGGTTAGCTTTCACAGAATTATATTGAGATACTGAAATGTTTGAGTTTATCATTTCTGAGATTTTACCCATGTTTAAAGTTAGCATTTCATAGTGGTAGAAGTAAAAGAATATGAATTGAGTCCTATTTTCTGATAGACTTGGACTCAAATAATAATTTTTGCACTAAACTGGTTGTGTGAATTTCTGCATAGCACTTAGTTTCATTTGACATAGTTTATGCTTTGGAAAGTGAGCATCCTCATGTGTTAGTCAGTTTTCCATCACTGTGACTAAACAGAAACAATAGAGGGTGAAAGATATATTTTGACATTGTTTCAGAGGTTTTAACCTATGGTCAGCCAACTAGATTGCAGAAAAATAATGTTGGGGGAGGGCATGGTGGGGAAATCAGTTCAACTCATGGCAGCAGGGAAGCAGAGAGGGAGAGAGGGGAAGAAGCTAGAGAGAAGCTAAACCCTTCCAGCACCCACCCCCAGGGACCTAATTTCTCCAACCAGTCCCACCTCCCAGTAGTCCATTCAACCATTAATGGATTCATCTACTGATGATACTAGAGCCCTTGTGATCTAATCATTTTCCAAAACCCCACCTCTGAACATATGAGACCTTGGGGGCCATTCCATATCCAAACTGTAATACCTAGTGTTGAAATAAAGTGTTATGGTGAAAATTGATTTTAAACTTAATTAATAATGTACATCTGTCAATGTCTTCCTTTTGGCATTTCAGATCCATTTTCCGCCCTATTCAAAATGTACTCTATGGATCATGCCCAATAGATCACTTCAGAGCTGATATCGTAATATATAAACCAACTAGCATAATAGCTAACATACGAGGTGCACTCTATAAATATTTGTTGTAAAAATAAATAATAGGCTTTTGATAACTCATCTGTTTTTACTGAAATTAAATAGACATGTAAAATTAAGAATCAATGTAATAACAACTGATAATAATGTTGCACCATGTTTCAAGCACCATGGTATAATTTTTTATGCATAATAGCAGGCATCTGCTAATTAAGGCCTGTAAGCCACATCTGGTCTGCAGCCCGGTTTTGTAAGTGAAGCATTACTGCAATGCAGCCAGTACCTACTTCCATGCCATGGTAGCATCAGTGAATAGCTGTGGCCAAGACTATATAGCTCACACAGTAGAATATATTTAGTATGTAGCTCTTTCTAGGAAAAAAAAAGTTTCTGTCATTCAATTCTTACTATGACTTCATTAAAATATAGAAATTTTGTCTCCACATATGAGAAAATTGAAGCTTAGAAATGTAAATTAGCTTGCATAAGCTATTGAAGAATAGATTAAATAACATTTAATTAATTTAAGACAACTACTTATATATTTCTACAACATATATAGAAGTTTTGACTGAATTTTGCATTCTTTATATGCCAGACTCTAGAAAGAGACCCATGAATTTAAACATTGTTATGGTATGGATGTGAGATGTCCCTCAAAAGCTCACCTGTTTGACAGTACAAGAAGGTACAGAGGAGAAATGATTGGGTTGTAAGAGTCTTAACCCAACCAGTGATTTAATCCCTTGATAAGGATTAACTGTGGTAGCTGAAGTGGTAGGTGTGGCTGGAGGAGGTGGGAATTGGGGTGTGGCTTTGTGTATATATTTGTATCTGGTGAGTGGACTCTGTCTCTGCTTCCTGATCACAATGTGCTTCCCTCTGCCACACTCTTCCACCATGAAGTTCAGCCTTACCTTGAGCCTCAAGGATTAGAACTGGCCTTCTATAGACTGAGACCTCTGAAATCATGAGCCTTAAAATAAATTTCCTCCTCTACAGTTGTTCTGATTGGGTCCTTTTAGGAACAGAAGTGAAAAAGCTGACTAAAACAGACATTATAGACGTAAAAGAAAAAGGGAAAAATGGTACCAGTTGCTCATTCTGTTTTTTCTTCTACCATTGGAAATGAGAAAGAATTTCTTGTCATTATGACTTATTTCTCAGAAGGGATGTGACAGGATGTGGTGTCAGGCCTCATTCGTTTAGGATCTTTATTGCAGGGCATTTCATTAGCTCCCATAGTGCATTCTTGAACATCTCAGTTTGTTTCCAGCACCATTTGAAGAACAGAGGTATGTTCCCCAGACATCCCAGCTCTGAATGCAACACATCCCCTCTTATACCCTTATCCCCTCTGTTCCCACCCTATCATACACTAGGTTTTTCAAGTGGTCTCTCTCCTTCATGCAGTGATTTCATGGTATATGGGGGAATTATTTCTTTTCTCAAGCCTCAATAAAAACCTCAATAACAAAACCCATAGCTCTTTATTAATTCAATTTATTTCATTATTTACAGTGACAATTTAATAACATTGGATACTGAAACTCTTCTGGTCAAATCACAGCTGTGAGTCCCAAGTGATCAGCCATTCTGATTGTACTTTAAATGGAAATATATTCTCTATTTGGAATCTAGGCACAGTCTGCTTAAATTTATTTGGTTTTGTGGTTATTTCTCACAGGAAATAATAATACTTGATGATTATTAGACTATAGAGGCTATTTTGCCCTTCTTGTGCTTTCTTTCTTTTTTTTTGTTTTCTTCTTTTATTTTATTCATTGTACACAAGTGGATTATAGCTGTTGTTTTTCTGGTTCTACATAAAATACAGTCACACCATTTGTGTAATCATACACGTACATAGGGTAATGATGTTTGTCTCATTCTGTTGTTATTCTTACCCCCTTCCCCAATCCCACCCCCTGTTTTTCCCTCTGCAATACATCCTTCCTCCATTCTTGCCTCCCTCCCACCCTGCATTATGTATCATCATCCATTTATCAGAGAAATCATTCGGTCTTTGATTTTGGGGGATTGGTTAGTCTTACTCAGCATGACCATCTCTAACTCCATCCATTTACCTGCAAATGCCATAATTTTATTCTTCTTTATGGCTGAGTAATATTCCATTGTGTATATATACCACAGTTTCTTTATCCATTCATCTATTGAAGGGCATCTAGGTTGGTTCCACAATCTGGCTATTGTAAATTGAGCAGCTAAAACATTGATGTGGCTGCATCACTGTTGTCTGCTGATTTTAAGTCCTTTGGATATAGGCCAAGGAGTGGGATAGCTGGGTCAAATGGTGGATCCATTCCAAGTTTACTAAGGAATCTCCATACTACTTTCCAGAGTGGTTGCACTAATTTGCAATCCCACCAACAATGTATAAGTGTACCCTTTTCTCCACATCCTCTCCAACACCTATTGTTGCTTGTACTCTTGATAAAAGACATTCTAATTGGGGTGAGATGATATCTTAGCGTAGTTTTGATTTGCATTTCTCTTATTACTGGGGACAGTGAACATTTTTTCATATATCCATTGATTGCTTGTAGGTCTTCTTCTATAAAGTATCTGCCCATTTCCTTAGCCCATTTATTGATTGGGTTATTTGTTTTCTTGGGTAAAGTTTTTTGAGTTCTTTTTAGATTCTGGAAATGAGTGCTCTATCTGAAGTGTGTGTGGCAAAGATTTTCTCCCACTCTGTAGGTTCTCTCTTCACATTGCTGATTGTTTCCTTTGCTGAGTAAAAGTATTTTAGTTTGAATCTATCCCAATTATTTATTCCTGCTTTTATTTCTTGTGCTTTGGGAGTCATGTTTAGGAAATCTGGTCCTAAGCCCACATGATGAAGATTTGGGCCTAATTATCTTCTATTAGGTGCAGGGTCTCTGGTCTAATTCCTATGTCCTTGATCCATTTTGAGTTGAGTTTTGTGCAGGGTGAGAGATAGGCATTTAGTTTCAATTTGCTGCATAGGGGTTTCCAGTTATCCCAGCATCATTTGTTGAAGAGGCTATCTTTTCTCCATTGTATGTTTTTGGCACCTTTGTCTAATATGAGTTAACTGTATTTATGTGGGTTTGTCTCTGTGTCCTCTATTCTGTACCATTGATCTACCTGCCTATTTTGGTGCCAATACCATGCTGTTCTTGTTACTCTTCCTCTATAGTACAGTTGTAAATCTGATATTGTGATACTCCCTGCTTCACTCTTCTTGCTAAGGACTGCTTTAGCTATTCTGGGTCTCTTATTCCTCCAAACGAATTTCATGATTGCTTGCTCTACTTCTATGAGGTCCATCATTGGGATTTTAATTGGAATTGCTTTGAATTTGTATAGCGCTTTTGGTAGTATGGCCGTTTTGACAATATTAATTCTGCCTATCCAAGAACATGGGAGATCTTTCCATCTCAGACTTTCTTTAATTTCTTTCTTTAGTGTTCTGTAGTTCTCATTGTAGAGGTCTTTCACCTCTTTTGTTAGATTAATTCCCAAGTATTTTATTTTTTTACAGGCTATTGTGAAAGGGATAGTTTTCCTAATTTCTCTTTCAGAGGATTCATCACTTATGAATAAAAATGCATTAGATTTATGAGCATTGATTTTATATCCTGCTACTTTACTGAATTCATTTATGAGTTCCAAAAGTTTTCTGGTGGAATTTTTCGACTCCTCTAAATAGAGAATCATGTCATCAGCAAAAAGGGATAGTTTGAGCTCTTCTTTTCCTATTCATATCCCTTTAATTTCTTTGATCTACCTAATTACTCTGGCTAGAATTTCATGGACAATGTTAAATAGAAGTGGTGAAAGAGGGCATCCCTGCCTTGTTCCAGTTTTCAGGGGAATGCTTTCAATTTTTCTCTATTTAGAATGATGTTAGCTGTGGGCTTAGCATAGATAGCCTTTACAATGTTAAGGAATGTTCCTACTATCTCTATTTTTTCTGATGTTTTGAGCATGAAGGGTGCTGTATTTTATCAAATGCTTTTTCTTCATCTATTGAAATAATCATGTGGTTCTTGACTTTAAGTCTATTGATGTGGTGAATTACATTTATTGATTTCCAGATGTTGACCCAATCTTGCATCCCTGGAATGAAACCTACTTGGTCATGGTGCACTATCTTTTTTAATATGCTTTTGTATGTAATTTGCTAAAATATTGTTAAGAACTTTTGCATCTATGTTCATGAGGGATATTGATCTAAAATTTTCTTTCCTTGATGTGTCTTTGTCTGGTTTTGGTATCAGGGTGATATTAGCTTCATAGAATGAGTTTGGAAGGGTTCCTTACTCCTCTATTTCATGGAATACTTTGAGGAGTATTGGAGTGAGCTCTTCTTTGAAGGTCTTGTAGAACTCGGCTGTGAATCCATCTGGTACTGGACTTTTCTTTGTTGGTAGGCTTTTGATGATTTCTTGTATTTCATTGCTTTAAATTGATCTGTTTAAACTGTGTATGTCCTCCAGCTTCAGTCTGGGCAGCTCATAAGCCTCTAAGAACCTGTTGATGTCTTCGAAATTTTCAATTTTGTTAGAGTATAAATTTTCCAAATAGCTTCTAACTATGTTTTGTTTTTCAATAGTGTCTGTTGTAATATTTCCATTTCCATCTCGAATTTTAGTAATTTGAGTTTTCTCTCTCCTTCTCTTTGTTAGTGTGGCTAAGAGTTTATCAATTTTGTTTATTTTTTCAAAGAACCAACTTTTTGTTTTGTCAATTTTTTGAATTGTTTCTTTTGTTTTAATTTCATTGATTTCTGCTCTGATTTTAATTATTTCCTGTCTTCTACTAATTTGGTGATGATCTGTTCCTCTTTTTCTAGGGCTTTGAGCTGTAATGTTAGGTCATTGATTTGTTGACTTTTCATTCTTTTATTGAATGCACTCCATGCAATGAATTTTCCTCTTAGCACTGCTTTCATTGTGTCCCAGAGATTTTGATATGTTGCATCTTTGTTCTTGTTGACCTCTAAGAATTTTTTTGTTTCCCCCCTAATGTCCTCTGTTATCCATGCATCATTCAATAGCATATTATTTAATCTCCAGGTGTTGGAGTAGTTTCTGTTTTTTATTTTATCTTTGATTTCTAATTTCATTCCATTATGATCTGATAGAATACAAGGTAGTATCTCTATTTTTTTGTATTTGCTAAGAGTAGCTTTGTGTCATAACATATGGTCTATTTTAGAGAAGGATCCATGAGCTGCTGAGAAGAAAGTGTATTTGCTTTTTGATGGATAGAATATTCTGTATATGTCTGTTAAGTCCAAATTAGCGATTGTGTCATTGAGTCCTATGGTTTCTTTGTTCAATTTTTACTTGGAAGATCTGTTCAACGGTGAGAGAGGAATGTTACAGTCACCCAGTATTATTGTGTTTTGGTCTATTTGGTTCCTGGAATTGAGAAGGATCTGATTGATGTACATGGATGTACTATTGTTTGGTGTATAAATATTTATGATTGTTATGTCTTGCTGATTTATGCTTCCCTTAAGCAGAAGTAAATGTCCTTCTTTATCCCTTCTGAGTAACTTTAGCTTGAAGTTTGCTTTATCTGAAATGAGGATGGAAATCCCTGCTTTTTTACTAAGGCCATGTGCTTTGGTATGTTTTTTCCCAACCTTTCACCATTAGTCTGTGGGCATGTTTTTCTATGAGATGAGTCTCTTGATGGCAGCATATTGTTATGTCTTTCTTTTTAATACAATCTGCCAGTGATGTCTTTTGATTGATGAGTTTAGGCCATTTACCTTTAGGGTTATTATTGAGATATGACTTGTATTCCCAGTCATTTTGACTTATTTTTGGAGTTTAATCTAACTTGGTTTTTCCTTTAATTGCCCATTCCTTTAGGGTAATTCCTCTCTTTGCTGACTTACATTGTTGTTTCTCATTTCTTCCTCTTGTAATATTTTGCTGAGGATTTTCTGTAGGGCAGGCTTTCTATTTGTGAATTCTTTTAGCTTGTGCTTATCATGGAATGATTTTATTTTATCTTCAAATCTGAAGGTAAGTTTTGCTGGGTATAAGATTCTTGGATGGCATCCATTTTCTTTCAGTGCTTGGAATATATTGTTCCAGGCCCTTCTTGCTTTTAGGGTCTGAGCTGAGAAATCTGCTGATATTGGTATTCATTTCCCCCTGAATGTAATCTGTTTTTTTTCTCTTGCAGCCTTTAAAATTCTATCTTTGTTTTGTATGTTAGATATTTTCATTATAATGTGCCTGGGTGTGGATCTGTTGTGATTTTGTGCATTTCGTGTCCTATAAGTCTCTTGAATTTAATTTTCCATTTCATTCATCAGATTTGCAAAATTTTCTGATATTATTTTATTGAACAGATTATTAATTCCTTTGGTTTGTATCTCTGTGCCTTTTTTTTCATAATCTGTATCTCTTTATTGAAATGATCTTTTGCTTCGTGCAGTTGCTCTTTTAGCATTGTCTGCATTTGTTCTCTTGACTCCTCTGCTTCTTGGATCATTTTAATTATCACAACTCCTTTTCTGACAATGCTTCTGCCATGTTGTCATTGGGTTGTTTTGGTATAGTATCTGGGTTTGTTTGGGACATTTTCTTCCCATGTTTTTTCATGTTGCTAGTGTATCTTCCCCTCTAGAAGTATGAATCCTGGATATTGCATTTTCCCCTTAAAGACTTATGGGATTCCTGCCAATTTCCAATATCTCCCTTGAAGTAAGAGATCAATATTAGCAGCACACCATAAAACAATGTGCGTTCTTAATCTAAATAGTCCCTATTAAGATATTAACAGTGCTGTCTTAATAAACAGAGATGAGTTCAAATTATTATCTACAGCATAACCAATAAGTTTGCAATAAGGACTGCAATTTCTAATGTTGGAGAGGGAGGATGAGAAGGGTATGGGACATAACACTAATGAGATAAGAAGTGAGTCAATAGATAAAATATGTCATAGAAATAGTGGAAGAGGAATTAAAAGAAATAGGTTGTTATCATGAGGAAAAAGAGATTCTCCAAGGAAATGGATATATAAAAGGAAGGTAGAGTGATAATATTAATAAAGAAAAAGGTAGGAATATATTTTTTATATTAGGAATAATTGTAGTAATACAACTAATTTAAAAATGTTCTTCAATAAAAATATGCTGTACAGTTCAAACCTCTTAGTTTTCAATGGCCTGATGTTTGGTTCCACTACCTCCAGTTTGGGAATAATCAATGCTTCTGGGCAGAGGTGTCCTGGTTTGATAGATGATCAGTCGCAGCAAAGGTGCTAGACTCCAGGCCAGGGTGTGGGCCTGGCCCCTAGACCAAGTTGGGGAGGGGGCGCAGACCTGTGCTCAGTGCTGGAGACACTGGGTTTGATGGCCCAGGCAGGCCCAAGCTCTATGCTGGGGACTCAGGCAGCCGCAGACTGGTGCTCTCTCCTGGAGATGCTGTAAAATGACAGTGAAAGGCCGAGCTCTGTGTTGGGGACTCAGGCAGCCGCAGGCCGGTACTCTCTCCCAGAGATGCTGTCAAATGGCCTCTTTTTGTGCTTTCTTATGGGTAATCAGAAACTGTTAAGAAATCTCTTCACGAAGACCAAACAGAGATTTAGCCCATATTGGAGTGATTCTAAAGTCCTTACTGTTAACAGCAGACTTTGTCTATGTGCTTGAAGAAATGGTTTTAAATATTACTTTAATATATACAGCTAGCAGTTTATTACTATTGATAACACATAAAATATAATCATAAGGTACACTTAAGATATGGGATTATAATCATTGTTATAATTATCAGTAATTATAATTATTACTATAGGAGTAATAATGGTAGAATAGATATATACTACTGCCACAACTGTTGGTGGATATATGCACTACTGGATGGATAGTCACTCCACTAACGATTCTAATTAGTGAAGTGTAACCTCCCCAGCACTTCAGTCATGTATCTTCTGAATAAACACCTCTAGAAGTCTGAAAAGTCTTAACTCTTTACCATTATGATACATTTTTTTCTTTTTCACTAGTTGTCAGTAGTGAAGAGGGACACTTGCACTTCTTAAATAATTAAATCAAGTATCATATTCTTTGTGAAAATTTTCTCATCTCCTCCAGGCCTATTTACTTTCTTTTCTGTGATTATAATGAATTTTAAAATATATCTTAAAGCTATTTTTATATGGTGGTGAAATTACTTGAAAACTATAGTGAGTACTCATCAAGTTTAGATAATACTTAATTCCTGTGTGTACTTTCAATAATTATCGTATTGCCTAATATGTACCTGGTATCCAGTAGACGTTTGTTGAATAAGGGAATAAATTCTTAGGTGAAAGAAATGGTAATATAAATAAGATAAATGTTGGTCAATAAATATAGATTACTGTATTACTAAGTAGAAAAATAAACAGAATGTTTTTGGACTTTATGTGAAGAAGATAAGAATGTTGAAAAAAATAGAACTTAATCCATGTACTTATTCAATATTTTAAGAAACATTATTGTTATATAAAAATACTATTACATAACTGTAAAATATTTAGTTCCTAGATTTGCTTCTCAGAAATATACCTACACAAAAGTTTTAAAAAATAGAGCACATATCATAGTGTCTTCTATTTAAAGTAAATGACATTTAACTTGACTGCTAGTTCTAATTTTAAGGACATAAAGATGAATGTTAACAATGAAATGGGGGATTTTTCTGGAGAAAATATTTAGGAAAGTGCAGTAGTAAAAAAAAACGTGAAAACAAGAGGGAATAGGTAAACATTTTAATTGTCAATTGCAATCAATGTGCACAAGAAACATGACCATCTGTTTGTGGCTGTAAGAGTCCCCTGGATGCTAGTAAACTAGATGTTATTATCTAGTAATCTGGTATCACTGGCTTCAGCTAATTAGTAATATCTGATGTATATTCAAAGCACATTACAGTGTATACTCAGCCATTGATACATAATAAGAAGACAAAATTTAAAATATTTGATACTGAAAATTGGAGTAAATTGAGTCTTGTGCTGTATGTGCTTAGCAACAGTGCACTGTGATGCCCATAATTGCAAAGTTTTGAATAAAGTTTAGGTACTGACCAGACTGACCTTAACATTCCCTTCAGCTAAACCTTGAAACAGATTTATTTTTGATTATAGGTACCCCACCTCCCTTTTCTTATAGCACTTACTTTAGAAAACTTGTAAGTGTAAGTTCTTTCCCAGAACCTTTGAGATATGTGTCTCTTATGACCTTGGACTTTTTCAAGTACCTGGGAGCCAGCTCTTAAATATAATTGTGAAAAAGGATAGGGTCCTATTGCCCAGTCTGTATGTGAGGATAGAGGCCTAAATTCTACAAATGCCAATTAGCAAACTTTGATGACTTAATCACATTGACCAAGCTCCCCCTCAGTCTCCTTTAAAAATTTTCCTGCCCTATTTTGATAAAGCTAAATTCAATCTTTCTCTCCTATTGCAATAATTTTGACCCATGTTATAATATTCTTTAATAAAGTCTTCCTTATAATTTTTAATGTGTCTGGTACTCTCTTTGAAAGTATAGAATTTAAACATATGTTAAAAATAAAAAGTTGATCTGTATTAACCTTCCTAATAATGAACAAGATTTTTTTTAATTGAGTTGAAATCATGGTTGCTACAATTACTGAGCCCAGTCTTCAGATGTCTTTTATTTTCTTGGAGTTGGCAGAGGGCTCCTTGCTGGTTAATTCTATGCGACAATTTGGAGTGCTTGGGCATTTTGTCAACTGTTATTCTGGGTGGTCAGTGAGGATGTTTCAGAGTTACAATTAGAACTGACAAATTGAGTAAAACAATGTGGATGGGCAA
Organism: Glaucomys volans; assembly: GCA_020662805.1. NCBI lineage: Eukaryota > Metazoa > Chordata > Mammalia > Rodentia > Sciuridae > Glaucomys > Glaucomys volans. The sequence goes on along the minus strand of JAJEJO010052727.1, from coordinate 85,460 downwards.
GTGAAGTTATAAAGAGAACAAAAAAGCTGAGTAAGACCAAGCTTCTCCTGCCTGACTACTGAGCTCATATCGGTCTTTTTCCTGCCTCTAGGCTAAATCTGAAGCACTAATTCCTTGGGAGCCTTGAGCTGGCCAGTCCTCAGATTTAAACTTCCACTATCAGCTCTCCTGGTTCACAGGCTTCAGACTTGGATTGGCACTACACCATTAGCTCTGCAGGGTCTCCAGCTTACCCACTGCAGATCCTGGAACTTAGCCTTTGTAATCACATGAGCATATTCCTGATACTAGATATCTCTCTATATAAATGCACACAGTTGATACACACACACACACACACACACACACACCCTGCTGGTTCCATTTCTCGGGAGAACACCAACTAGTACAGTCTCATAGTGTGTTTGGCCTCATGTAGAACTTCTTGATGGGACAAAGCAAATGATTAGCCTAATAGATAAATTCATGGTTTGGGGTAAATATTAATCTTCTCTTGTGCAGGTTCCTGTCAGAAAAGAGATATGAATGAGGAAACTAGACAACATCCGATATCTACCCAAACTCTAGGGAAAGATTGAGCAACTTGGTAATGACTTCAGGATAATTTTAAAGCAGGTAGATGTGAATTTCGCCTTCTCTCCACCTAACCCTTTGCATTGATCAGTACTATGTCAGTTTCCCTTCATTATATGCTATTTTCTTCCCCATTTCATGAGTTCATAGAGTAAAATGGTCAGAAGAAGTACATTACTGGAGTTTCATAGACTACTTTTGAGGTACACTTCCAACATGTAGCCATTGTTTGTTTTCTGGTACTTCTTTTAACCTCCCTTGAGCCCTGAACTTGTATTGTTTGCTCAACATCAGAGCTTCACATTTCATTCATAAAATTTCCCCATCCCACTAAATAATACAGATTGTGTCTGTTTATAAAGCACTAGAGTTTTAACATATTTTGATGGTATTGTGTTGATATTTTCAGACATAAGAAAACTTTTTATAAGCACTACAGAGTTTTATTGTGATGACATATATATTTATATTTATTTACTTATTTTTTAAACCAAACAAATGATTTTTTAATCTGTCAGTCTAATGCCCAGTTATCACTTCGAATTTCATTGAGTGCCAAAGAAGAATATTTCTTCCCATATAATACAATTTATTCTTCAAAAGCTTAGAGTGATTCTTTTTTTTTTAAAATTTATTTCGACTCATTGTGCACAAATGGGGTACAGGTGTTGTTTCTCTGGTTGTACACAAAGTAGAGTGACATCATTTGTGTAATCATACACGTACATAGGGTAATGAGGTTTGTCTCATTCTGTTGTTTTTCTTACTCCTCTCCCCAATCCCACCCCCCGTTTTTTCCCTATGCAATCCATCCTTCCTCCATTCTTGCCTCCCTCCCACCCTGCATTATGTATCATCATCCATTTATCAGAGAAATCATTCGGTCTTTGATTTTTGGGGATCGGTTAGTCTTAGAATGACCATCTCCAACTCCATCCATTTACCTGCAAATGCCATAATTTTATTCTTCTTTATGGTTGAGTAATATTCCATTGTGTATAAATTATATATATTTATACACACAGTTTCTTTATCCATTCATCTATTGAAGGGCATCTAGGTTGGTTCCACAATCTAGCTATTGTGAATTGAGCAGCTATGAACATTGATGTGGATGCATCACTGTAGTAATCTAATTTTAAGTCCTTTGGGTATAGGCCAAGGAGTGGGATAGCTGGGTCAAATGGTGGATCCATTCCAAGTTTTCTAAGGAATCTCCACACTGCTTTCCAGAATGGCTGCACTAACTTGCAATCCCACCAGCAATGTATGAGTGTACCTTTTTCCCCACATCCTTACCAACACCTATTGTTACTTGTATTCTTGATAATAGACATTCTAATTGGACTGAGATGGAATCTCAAGGTGGTTTTGATTTGCATTTCTCTTATTACTGGGGACGGTGAACATTTTTTCATATATCCATTGATTGCTTGTAGGTCTTCTTCTGTAAAGTATCTGCCCATTTCCTTAGCCCATTTATTGATTGGGTTATTTGTTTTCTTGGGGTAAAGTTTTTTGAGTTCTTTTTAGATTCTGGAAATGAGTGCTCTATCTGAAGTATGTGTGGCAAAGATTTTCTCCCACTCTGTAGGTTCTCTCTTCACATTGCTGATTGTTTCCTTTGCTGAGAAAAAGCATTTTAGTTTGAATCTATCCCA